>BMAO01021982.1:0-28189 GCA_019973975.1 Trichonephila clavata
TTTTGTCTATCATTTTTTTTTTGTTAAAATGAAGAAAACAATCAAGGTAAAATGGCTTACCTTGTCAATGGAGGGCTGCCACACAGTGATGCAAATCAAAGTCCATGAATAAAAAGTCCTTTTGTGAATTTTATATGTTTTTAATTTTACAGCACACATAACAAAAATACTCGGGACATTACACGACACTAATTAAACTAAACAAATAACATTTATAAACATCTTTATCAACTTTAGTTTTACCGCGTAGTTTCAGTATGTTTGTTCTACGCGTCCATTTTAATTCTGAGTCAATTCGTTCCTTTTACAAAGGTGGCGCTGCTGTCGCTTTAAGAAGATGGGAGTTTGTGACACTCTCCCACCTTTGGATTCGAAGATGTAGAAGAATCCAAAACAGCAGTCACAAGAGTAAGAATAAATGTCCTGAAAAAGACTAAAAACACATTAAATAACTATAAGAAATAAAATTAAAGTCCATAAAAGTTCAAATATGAGTCCAAATTAGCATGATAAAAATCATGAGTTCATGATAGTTTATGGATTATCAAGTCTCTTGGTTTGTTCAAAGTCTTCCATAACGAGAACGGAGCACTCCTTGGACCTCAGGATTTGATCTTGATCGAGGCAAGAACCATTCTCTACATCTCTTTCTGTTGATGACAAAGAGTCAGCTGTAGTCACTTCTAGCGGATAGAGTTTCTGAATTGGTCTCATAACACTTCCAAATTGTGTTTTCACTTCCACTACACGCACTCTTCCGTCTTTTCCTTATACAACCTTGTGACTTTACCTAGAGGCCAGTTGATTCTTTTGTTGTTGGTATCACCAATTAGAACGAGATCACCTTCTTTAATGAACGACTCTCTTTTAACTTTTGAATAATCTTTCAATATCCCTAGATACTCATTTCTGAAGCGGTTTCGCAGATCTTGACGCAATTTCAGTCTATAAGCACACCTCTTGTTCAATCTTTTTGAATCTATCATGTCCAGATCTGGAACACCAACCTCTCTAATTTCCTGGAGAAACATAGATGGTGTAAGTGCTGATAGTTCATCAGGATCCTCTGAGAGGTATGTTAAGGGGCGAGAATTAATTAAACTCTCTGCGTCGCATAACGCAGTGACCAATTCTTCTTCGTTCAAACAAGCTCTCCCCAGAACTTTTCTCAAAATACTCTTCAATAATCCTATCAGCCTCTCCCAGAAGCCACCCCACAGGGTGCAGCAGGAGGACTAAATTTCCAGGAAATTCTTTTTTCTGATGCAAAATTTTCGATTTTTCCCAGTCAATATTCTTTAAAAAATTGGCTGTGCCCACAAGATTCTTTCCATTGTCAGAATAAACAGTGGAAGGACGTCCTCTTCTAGCTATGAACCGCCGAAGAGCCAGTATAAAGCATTCGGTGGACAAAGATGACACCAGCTCTAAATGCACAGTTCGGTAAACAGCACAGGTGGCAAGCACTATCCAGCACTTTTGTCAGTTTTTAGGAACAAAGGCCCACATAGGTCAATCCAGTAACTTCAAAGACAGCAGAATCCCTGACTCTGTCTTCTGGAAGAGGAATGCTCACGGCTTCCAATGGACGGGCAGAAAATCTTCTCCACTTGGCGCATTTTCTAATCACGCCTCGCACTGTCTTTCTGCTCTTAATTATCCAAAAGGATTCTCTGAGGCATGACATCAGTGTCTGAGTACCTGCATGTTCTAACTCTATGTGTTTACTCATTATCAATTTTCGACCATTTGATGCTTGTGGGGCAACAGTACTGGAAATCTAAAAGTCTGTAAATCTTTCCTCAATGCAATTCTAGTTTCAACTCGTAGGAGATCATCATTGTCTTTCACAATTCGCAAGTTCAACTTCTCTCCTCCTGAAAAAACTTCTCTCTGTATTTCCTTCAAAATTACTTTTTCCGATGCTTTAATTTCGTCTGTTTCCAATTTTCCCTTTTTCCTGTCAATAGGGTTTTCTTTTCACATTCTTACAAAATCGATGACATATGCCATTATTCTTACGATTTTGTTAAAAGAAGATATTTTCTGAAAAAATGTAAATCTACAAAGGTCTAAAGTAGTAGTTGTGAGTACAGTTCTTCTTCTCTCGGAAATGACTATTTCCATATCGGGCTTTATTTCACTAGCTGGCCATTCTTCATGGGGTAGTTTTAACCAGTCGGGTCCTCCCACCAATGGGATTTCAATAAGTCTTTAGGATTGCACCCCCTTGAGGGCAAATCTGCTGGATTAAATTTCCCTTGAATATGTCGCCAAGCTTCTGGATCCGTCAATTTCCGTATTTCATTGACTCTGTTAGCTATAAACGCAGCCCAATTGTCTTGTTTCTTTATCCAGAATAACGCATTCATTGAGTCTGTATAGAAGAAAGTTGGCATGTTTTTTAAGTTAAGATCTTCTTTTACATTGTAAGCGAGTCTGGCTCCTATGGTACACGCAAGGATTTCTAATCTGGGAATTGTAATCGATTTTATGGGCGCTACCTTTGACCTAGCCTGCAGTAATTGACAGTTAACGATACCCTCATGACTATTTCTTATAAAAATTGAAGCTGCATAAGCAGACTTGCTAGCATCTACGAAGACATGTAGAGTAGCACTCTTATTTAGTTCAGGTAGTTTTCTCGGGATTTCTATATCTTTTAGGTAACTTAGCTCATTAGCCCACTTTAGAAATTTTTTCCCTAAAATATCTGGAAGCTCTGTGTCCCAATTAATTTTCTTCCTCCAACAATCCTGCAAGATTAACTTAGGAACAAGGGTAATGGGACACGTGAACCCAATGGGGTCAAAAATTTGACTCAACATAGACAATACGTTTCGTTTGCTAAGCACGTATTGGTTTTGCTCTTTTATCTCACAAGATAGGGTATCACTATATAAATTCCATTTAAGTCCCAAAACTGAGACAATTTCCTTAAATTCATCATCAGACAGGTTCAATATTGAATTTTCCTCATTACTACCTGGTCGATTATGTTTCCATCCCCTTAGGTCAAACTGAGCAGAAGCCATTAATTCTTTAGATACCGCAATGAAGGAGTTTAACTCGCCGATAGTATTTACACTCGCAACGCAGTTATCTACATACATAGATTCCCTTAACTTAGCAGCTATTCCCTTTGGGATTCGTCCGCATTTCCTAAATGGTAACTGATTGTGGCAGCAAGTAAAAAAGGGCTCGCGTTCACTCCGAAAACAACACGACAATGTGAATAAACAATAAGTTTTCTTGGATCACCCTCCTCCCACCATAGGAACCGGAGAAATTTTTTATCAGAGGAGCAACTTTATTTGGAGAAAAGCTCGTCGTATATCCGAAATCACTCCATATTTTCCCTGCCGAAATCTGTTAAGAAGCTTAGGATCAATTCCAAATAATTAGGCCCCTTTTCAATACAATCGTTCAGCGACCCTGAATTTCTTTCTTTGGCTGACGCATCAAATACTGGGCGAATTCTAGTGGTGGAATTTTCTTTAAAGACGGGTCGATGTGGTAAGAAATGGCCCTTTTCCCTAGCAAGTTCCTCTGGTTCAACAGATTCTATAATTTTCTCAGAGACCCATTCCTTAAATATATTTTCATACTCCTGTAAACAATTTCTTTTTTGTAAAGACCTTACGCAAGACTTTAATCGTCTTTCGGCAATGTTTCTATTATCCGATAATTCAGGATGAACCTCTAACCATGGGAGTGACACCTGATATCTACCCTCGTCATCTCTTCTTAATGAACGCACAAAATGATCCTTCACCGCTTCCTCAATTTCCGATTTCGACTGGGAAATACTCGTTCTTTAATTCCCAGCGAATCAAGTGACCATAGGTCACAAATTCTCAAATCACTAACATGAAGCGATAAAAGAACTTCACTAGCGCTGCAACCTTCCCCCGTTCTCCCCATTATAGTCCATCCGAAATAAGTATCATCGCAACGAGTCCACTTGGCAGATTCTTAATTTCCCCTGTAAACAGTTTCCCTGCATAGTCCGCACCTATCAATCCGTGGATTTCATTAACGTTACTTTCATATAAACAGAAGTTTTCATTTACCGTTAAATCACTAAGGTCGATTCCATAATTTTTAATTTCTTCTATAAGTTTCATATTTTCTAGTTTTGGAATCGGTGCGCAAATAGTTTTTTGTTCCATTACATTAAGCGCGCAATCGAAACTATTATCTACATTACTCAGCTTAATAACATATTTTTTATGTTTCTCTTTTTTCTGCAATCCCCCAAACAACCCATGCACAACAGTTTCATGTCCTATATCCTTTAATTGTAATTTACGCGCCGCGAATTCTGAAATGTAACTACCTGATGAGCCAGAATCTATAATCAATCTAATCATATGTTTTTGTTTAGCTCCTGAGCTAATAGAAGCATTACTCAACGCGCTGTCATTATTTTCTGTTTTTGAAAAATCCTCCCGCGCTTTTCCTTTTCCCATGCACATTACAGTCACGTGCCTCCCAGAACATAAATCGCACTTAACATTTGCCCTACAAGACGAAGAAAGATGGCGTTTTTTATTTTTATGATTCAAGCACCTAAAACAAGAACCAGCTCGCTTACATATTTCTACCTTCTCTTCCAAACTTAAATGATTATTTATACAAGAGACTGCAGAATGTCTATTGGATTTACAAAATAGACAAATTTGATCGTTTTCAATTTTCCTAGACGGAACAGACTCATTAATTAACACTGATGCCGTAGGTTGGCGCCGATATTCAGTATGATTCATTTTTTTCTAGGTTTCATTTCCGGAATAGAATTATTTATATTTAAAAAGGTTCGTTCTCTTGCAGTGAGTTGTGAAGACAAAAAATCTGTTAGTATGTCGATTTCGCAATCAGAAGTATTACTCGGTGATTTATTATACTCCAAAAGAAGGTCAAGTGGCAATAATTTTGTTAAAATGGGAACCAAAATACTGGAATAGCTATCTTTTTTACAGATAAACTTTCTAAACTTCTGATATTTTTTGTATATGATTAAAGAGGCTACGAAAACTTTTGACATCATTTGAGTTTTTTAATGGGCTGGTTTGGAGTAGTTTATCGATGTGTACATTAATTAAAACTTTTTTATTACCGAATCTTTCTTTCAAAATATCAATTGAGTGATCATAATGTTCGGCTGTTAATTCTAATCCGTCGATTAAGCTAAATGCAGAACCTCCCAAAAATGATCTTAAATAATTAAATTTATCAATTTTGCACACATTATCATTCTCGTGAATGGCAGATTTAAATGCATTCCAAAAATTTAACCATTCACTAATTTCGCCATAGAATTTAGGGATAGTTAATTTTGGTAATTTGATGCGTTCCTTTTCCTTTGTTTGTGTTTCGTTTTGGCTCGAGCTGTTTAGAGATATATTGCTGTCTTGCCAAGAATTATTAGTGTTGGATCCTTTACTAATTTTTTGAATTAATTTTCGTGTTTTGAATCGCGTTCTGGTTATTTTTTCTTTATATTCTTCTATACTTTCAAATTCAACTTCTATTTGATCAACTTGAATCAGACTTTCAATTTGGGAGTCAATTAATTTTAATTCTTCGCCCCTTTCAGTTAAAAGTTCGATAGATTCTTCTAAATCCTCGACTATTATGTCTGGCTTTAAGATCTCACTTTCGATTTTTGTTATTTGTTTCGTTACTGCTCCTCGTAAACAACCGCGCTTACGTTTCAATTTATTTAGTTCATCTGAATCAGTTTGACTTGGAGATTGTAATGCCATTTTTGTTCACTTCAGTCTATACAAAGTTATTTTAAATCGTGAAATTTATATCAATAATTGTATAGATATCAAATATATCAATTTCTCAAAAGATTATTATGTGCGAGAGTCTTTTGTTTTCAAGCATGCAAAATATCATATAAAAGTTATTCTTTTGCACATATAAATAAAATGTTCACAAAGTAGTTTTTTAAGTGGCAGTCCCTGTTCGGGCGCCAGATTTCATTTTTTGTTATTTAAAATGAAGAAAACAATCAAGGTAAAATGGCTTACCTTGTCAATGGAGGGCTGCCACACAGTGATGCAAATCAAAGTCCATGAATAAAAAGTCCTTTTGTGAATTTTATATGTTTTTAATTTTTACAGCACACATAACAAAAATACTGGGACATTACACGACACTAATTAAACTAAACAAATAACATTTATGAACATCTTTATCAACTTTAGTTTTTACCGCGTAGTTTCAGTATGTTTGTTCTACGCGTCCATTTTAATTCTGAGTCAATTCGTTCCTTTACAAAGGTGGCGCTGCTGCGCTTTAAGAAGATGGGAGTTTGTGACAGCATTATGAACTGTTTACGCAATCCCAATTACGCTGCCTGAACTGGCATGCCTGCAATTCCGATGCGAATGTAAAAAGAAGTTATGAGTAAAAAATAAACGCCAGTCCACAAGAAACTGTTTTGTGATTGTTGCATGAATATCGACTAAGAGAGAACCATAAGTATTGGCAGTGTTTGCAGCAATAAGCGTATTGTGCTAGAGATTCTTGAGTCTACTGCTTAAGTGTTGGAGTTATCGATACATACTAAATTAAAAAGATATTTAATAAAAAATATCAAACTTCAAGAACAGAGTAGGAAAAGATGAATTAAATATGAAAATCGTAATTTTTTTTTTCAAAAATGAAAACTGCAATATATTCAAAATTACGAGGCCACGAACCTCGTAATTTTGAATCATGGTCAAGTGACGAGGACGAGACCAGAGCTGGCACCTTCCTCTCCTAACTTCCATACCACACCAACGGGAGGACGTTTGAGCCTCGATATATTTAACCTGTATCGGCCCCCTCTGCGTTACGGATCTTCAACGGTACAAGTGTCGAATTCATTATTTGAGTCCATTACCTTGACCACTTGGCTACCGCGGCCACCTAAATTTGTTGAAGACAATACAACTGCAGTAAAAACTATATATTATCACTTTTAATCGCAAGCACAGATCGAAACCATTTACTGAAGAAGAATGTATTAGTGAATGCTTAACTAAAGCGGAAGAATTACCATATATACTCGAATTTAAAGCCCACTTTTTCCCCAATATTAATGCTGCTGAAAATCGGGTGTGGTTTAGAATCCAAGGGAAAGAAATTTGTTGAAGGGGTATTTGGAGCAATTACGGGGTCCCGTAAGTAATTAAAAGTTTGTAATACTGATAAAAAAAACAATTCGCTTATTAGTTCTCATTTAAAATTTATTTTAATTTCGTAAAATTTGATATCGATAAAAATTTTACACTATTTTTCATTTTTCACAATAACTTGTTGAGAATATGGGGTGCGGCTTAGTTTCGAATAAATACGATATGCCCAGTACAAGTAAAAAATTTTAAGTGTAATTTAAGTTGAAATTCTGTAGCCAGCATAGGTGATGAAATAATCGAGAATTATAGTCGGGTCGAGTTATGTGTTATGCGTAATACATTATTTTGATGCACTTTTGAAAATCTTCATGAAGTGTAAGTTATCCTTGGAAAGTGGCCGCGGTAGCCGAGTGGTTTAGGCATCGGATCGTGGCTAGCATGTCAGGAGTTCGAGCCCAGTACCACTGAAGGCCAGCCGTGTAGGGGAGCGATGCACGTAAAATCTGTCGAGAGCTCAAACGTCCTCCCGTTGGTGTGATGTGGTAGTTAGGAGAGGGGGTGCCGGCTCAGGTGTCGTCCGCGTCACTTGACCATGGTTCAAAATTACGCGGACCGTCCCCAACAGCCCTCGTGTAGCTGAACAGTGGGACGTTAATATTCACTCACTCACTGTCCTTGAAAAAGTGGGTTTGTCTTGAAACTGATGGAGCACTTACCATGACCAGTATTATTAAAGGAGTTGCCAGATTAAAAGAAAGAAGCAAAAAACAGCATCGTAATAGAAATTTTGATCATTTGGATTGTATTATTTCATAGTAAGTACTGTACTTGGATATACTGGACATGTTTTAAAATTGTAAACTATATTCGAGCATGTAGAATTTCAAACATATTACATATGAGCTCAATAGATTTTGATTCATAAAATGTTAAAACGATTTTTTAAGTTGCTGGATGAAATCATTTTCTTGGAAATAAAAATTATGAAAGTGCTGAATTAAAAGATGAACATTGGGTAAAGCACCTGACTTTCTCAGTTGATCTTACAAGTCAACTTAACTTTAAACTTCAAGTCAAAAATCTTTTTGCTACAATGCTATTTGATAATATTAACGCTTTTAAACAAAAATTATTACAAACAGAAAGAGAAAACTTGCCTCGCTTTGAAAGCTTTAAAGAAAATCTATTTATTAAATCCCTTAAATTAAAATTTACAGAATAGTCACACCAAATTAAATTGTTAGAAATGGAATTCGATCGAATGTTTTTTGATTTTAAAAATTTTGAATTACTATTCCGTTTCTTAACTTCGCCTCTATCTATCGATATTATAATTGTTGAGGAAAAGTTATAAATGGAATTAATTGAAATCTATTGTGATTATTTGCTGAAACAAAAATGTTTTGAAGTGGGAACTCTAAATGTTTATACATATTCATATATGTAGATCGGTTTCTTAAAATGTTATCATTTTAAGAAACCACGTATAGTGGCTAAGTTCGGAAGCACTTATTTATGCAAGCAACCATTTTCTTTAACAAAAAATAACAGAAATTCAGAAAGATCTAGGTTAAATGATCTAGACCTTTCAGATGATCAATATTTATCAACATTTTTTTAAAAATTACATGAGTTCAATATATTCAACCAAATTTTGATGACTTGCTTTGAGAAAATAAGAACAATATTAACATTAAATTGTATTTTGTATAGTAACTTTAATTTTTGTTTTATTATAAAACAATATAAAACATGCATAGTTTAAAAAACAAAATGAAATATTAAATGATTATGTATGCATACTATATAATATATTGAATTTTATAAATATAGAATAGAATGATTCTAAAAATCCTGTTTTATTAAATTTTTGAACATTAGAAACATGCGGCCCTCAACTTAATAGGAAATAGCTCATGTGGCCCGTGATATCAAATGATTTTGACATGCCTGTGTTATACCAAGCATCGGTTACATATGGCACGCGGGAGAATTTTCAGAGCATCTACAAACTTATGAAATAACTATCTCATAAAAAAATAGAATGAATGCATCTAACGCATTTTTATTTAAAGCTATACCTTGTATTCAATTCTTTGCCATAAAACAAAGAGACACGAGAAGAGCAAATCTAATTTTGCATCGGATTTCTTATATCGGATTTAAAGAAAAATAACAACTGATTTAGCTTTTTCGAGAATGAATGGGACTGTTACAAATTTGTGTTTTAAAATGTTACAGCTAAAAACACGACACACATGTTGCTTATTCGAAATGTGAAAGATAGAATAATCATTAAAGAAGGCAATTTTATATAGCTGTATTTCATTCTCAATTAAATCTTCAAATCACTTTAATCTCGCTTCGAAAATTTGAATCGGTCAGTTCTTATTTTTAGTTTCCTAAAATTTATTAAATTTTAATCGAAAGCTAATTTAAATTGTTGGATATCGATGCCGAAGTGCATCTGCATAGAAGATTTATCATTGTGAACATATTAGAAGAGGAAAGTTTTATATTAAATAATTACAGAAATTAAGAGTTATGTGAATAAATGTGTCGATAATTACTTGAACGAGTAATATAGATGTGATGGTGTAATTAGAACAGTTAAGTGTTAGCTCAGTTATATTGTCCTTTTCAAAATTATCAGTCTTCATGTTGACTCAAAATGTAACATTAATTAACTATCAATTAATAATTATAAATATACTCTATATATAAGATGAATGACTTTAAGACTAATTAATAACATTCTATGGAAGACTGGTTCTGTAATTCTAAGCTCTTGGGTGAGAAAATAATAACAGCTGCATTCCAGTTAAAAAATAACATGATTAATTCTTTCTTATAAAAGGATAGAAATAATGATTAATTCTTCATATAATTTAAGCGAATCGGACCGCCATGTGTACATAAACGTATCACAATTTCGATCGAGCTGGTAAGATTTCGCCGGTCATGAATTTATCAGCAATTCGGAATCTAAATGTGACACCAATAGTAGTCATACCATATAGTAGTCAATCAATGACTACTATAAATAGTAGTCATTGATTGGTAATGTTAATTATAATGAGAAATAGAGTAGAATTTTTTTCTTCTTTTAATATGTGGTCATGGAGTTAGGGATTTTTAAAGTATGATCACAAAGATCGACTAATTATTAAAATATTGAAAAAAAAAAAAAAAACTTCTTTTTTCCTTAATTAAATAAAACCAGGATTTTACAGTTACAATTTTTTCTTTAATATTCAAAGATCAACAAAAAATTCATCAGTTCTTAAAGAGAAAAGCATTAAAGCTTCATGGACAGAAAAGTATCAGTAAATGTTTTTTAGGTTCGGATAATTTAGGCAAAAAATTTTTGAAATTAAATTTTAACAATGAAAATGAACGGTACTTTTTTGATGGAAAACTATAATTGAAAATTTAATATTTCAATTATGATTCATTATTCGTAACGCAATTTTACGTATCAGGATAAATAATATACTATTATTCTAATTTTAGTTATTTAATACCATATTGTAAGTTGCTTAAAATTGTTTTTGTGGCTGATTTATAAATATATTATCATATTTTGGAAAGGTTTATTTACAGGTGGCTTCATTTTATAGCAAAATAAATTTAAAGGAATTTAGTGGGAATACATGTTTAGAGAGATAGATAATTTATCAGTTACTTCTTTTTTACAAATAATTCACTCCTTAACCTTTTTTTATATATATGCGATTTGTTTTCTCAATGAAAAAATTGTTATAACTACACATACTATCGTGAAAGACATCTTTTCTTTCAAAATCCGTTGCGTAAATAATAGTCATATATTGATTTTTATTTTCAAAGGATAACTATACTTTTGTGTATCATAAAGCAACTTTTATTTTTAAGACGTCTTAAAACAAAGAACCAATTTTAAAGAATTTAATGAATTTTATGATTTGATTAACTGAGAGAAAGTTTTACTGTTTTTAGAAAATATGCAAAAAAGATAATCCACAAAGGAAAAAAATCATAAGCAACGTATAATGTACAAGTCAAACTTAGTTTCATAAACTTTCATGCCCCTCAATTGTCAATAAAACCTTAGATCGGGGGTGGCCAGCCCGTGGCACGACTGTGCTGTAATAGTAGCACGCGAAGACTTATGAAAAATTCAAAAAGATAATTAATATTATTACTACAGTTTTATATTCCTTAGGTGGGTTTGGTCGGTATTCTTTAGTGGTCACATACAAGCGGTTTTTCCCCCCTTCTCTTCCACAAACGTTTCCTGCCTTTTTAGCGCGTTTTTCACGTAGTGTAAAAAGCGCTATTAGGACGCAAATTTCGTCTTCGTTCCATATTTTGTTGTACCTTTTTCTCAGCCAATAAGCAACCAATTGACCTCGGGTTTTCGGCATTTGGTCGCATTTGTGACCTAGAAGAACCGAATCTTATTTAAATTTAATAATTAAAAAAAAATTTTTTTTAAAGTATAGTACACACACAACACTACTTTCTGTTAGTAAAAAGTTCATTAGTTGCATTATTGTAAAATACAACATGTGAAAAACGCCCTAAAATTACTTGGCCATGCCAATGATTGATATCTTGTTTTTTTCCTCACCCTCTTTTTTTTATTCTTAATCTCTAAACCCATTTATATTTCACAATATTTTGCAGCTTCCTGGTTTAACTCTTGGCTAACAATATAAGTATTCTTTCAGTTTAATTTCCTGTTTATTTTATTTTTATTATTTTATGTATTTATTCATTTTTTTAGCAAAAAAGGATATCTCCAATAATCTATCTCCCTCCCCCCCTTTTCCCCCTCTCTCTTTATTTATTTATTCATTTTTCACTGCTGCTATCTTTTTTTTTATGCTTCTTTAAAAAAAAAATGGGGGGGGGGGAGGAGATCTGCTAAAAAAAGTAATCCTCCTTCGGATGAATCATTTTCTTTTTCTGAAAACTGAACCAAATGGCGGGAAAATATCAACAGGAAGTGGTGTCATCAACTGAAAATTTGATTCCAAAGAAACTTTTTTTTAATGTAATTATTTATGCTTCCTGTTTTTTTTTTTTTTTTTTTTTTTTTTTGTCTATGGTGCATTTGTTTTGTATAATTTTATTATTTCTTTTGTATTTGTAAAAAAGTTGGAATTGTTTAAAATGTAAACTTTGATTTTTTTTTTTTTTTACAATAAAAATTGGACGTGAGAGTGGTTGTTTCCCGAGGGATCGGTTGTAGCTCTAAAACCCTCTTCGGGTGAGCTCGGTTCCTCTGGGCATTCATCATCGTCAACAACTACAGTTTTATTGAAATGCGGTTGTCCCAGACAAAAAAAAAAGACATCAAAATTTATTTTAAATACACTTAATTGAATTACAGTAGAATATATTATAAAGTAGAAAATACTCCTTCATTCTTGTGCGAGCAGGCTTTTCAAAGGAAGTGCATTCGTGAGATTTTGGAATTTGATGGAGCATGTTTTAAAATATCTGGAAGAAAACAATGAGAACTACCCAGTGAGTGTTTGATACTCAAGAATGCAGATTGAGTTTGAGATTTAGCTTTGCTTGCCAGTACAATGAGGCATTTAAATGATTTAAATTTATGACTACAATGTGTGAAAAGAGTATACTTTCCTACCCTAATTGATCATGTATCTTCTTTTCTTCTCGATTTTGGAGATAAAGTTTAACAATTTCACTTTAATGCACGGACTATCAATTAAAGTTAATAATGCCTGGAGTTACGATAGTTTTAAAAGTTTAATATCCATTTCGCAATATTCATTCAGTGCTAGGTTTAATGACTTTCAAGACAGTAGTAAAAAAAAAAAAAAACATAAAAAAATGTTGATATTTTCATACATTTTTTTCCATAATTTCTCGGCAAAACGTTTATTGTTACCCACCTGAAACCCAAATCGGAAATATTGATCTACAGCTCCATACTACATAAAAAAGCAAAAATATAAGGAACTTATTTGAACTGCAAAGAATCCGAATTATGTTGAATTTTGAAAAGTTGTACGAGCAAGCAATTTCCAAATTAACTCGATTTGGCTGTCAGATATTGTTGTAGGTTTGGATCAATATGTTTTGAACAAATGTTTTTTTGTTATGAATATAATAAAATCAAAATATAACTCAAAATTTACTGATATACAACTAAAAAACAACATAATTTTGTTAGCATCTCCGAATACTAATCTTAATATTAATGAGTTGGTTAAAAAAAAAAAGACTACAAATTCAAAAGCCACGTTAAAAAAGTACTGACTGCTTAGTAATTATTTAGAACTAGATGTCTCAAGTTACTTATTTTTTTTATAGCTAACCTAATTAATTTGTGAACCTGTAAAAAGTTAATTAACTATAAAACTTAAGTTTGTACTTTTGTCTTATTTATTATATTATCTTTGAATTCCACTCTTAGATTTACATAAAAATGCACTATTTGCGTAAAAATTCCATAATAATCCTACAAGTAACATTTTTTCACCTTTTCCTGTTGTTTTGTTTGTTGGAAAAGTTACAAGTGGACCACATAATTTTTAATTGGCACTCTTCCCAAAAAGGTTGGTCACCCCTGCGTTAGACATATGGTTCTGCCTCTCCGTCTTCAAGAAAAAAACAGATACCATCTCTTTACCATTGTCCAAGATCCCGCGAAGTCTGAGTAAAGAACATTCTCCCCCCCCCCTCGTTTCCTGTGGGATGGGGGGGGGGATACAGTGTTTATGAGCAAAATGACAAGCCGAAAAGGCTTTACGAGCTGAGGGATGTGCTTCGGATGTTTACATTAAGAGTGTCGAAATTTACAATGCTTTCCAGCGTTTTATATTTCTTTGGGAAAGTTTAAAAGCTTTGTGTTAACAACCCATTTAGGAGACCGTCTTTGCGAAAACGGAAAATTAAATTTTTAAAACATTTTTTTGGGGTTATTTTTCAGTTACAGTAAAATTTTAATTTTTTTTCGTACTTTTAATTGTTGATTGTATATTAATTTTATTTTCATATCTTGAAGAAAAATAATTTAAACTTGGATCCTTAATGGGTTAATGATAGTTCAAATGGTTAGTTTGAATTTGGTGTGAAAGCTATTAGAGAGAAGTGTTATCTCAGGTGTCGTTCTTGTCATCAACCTGTGGTTAAAAATTAAGTCTTTGCGTTGCTTCTAAATGTGATAAATATAACCTTTCAATCAATTATTAAAAATGCAACCTATGTATCGATTGAGTAAGATTAATAAGATTTAATAACGTTATAGGGGAATCTTGTGTTCTGAAGCCTTAAACTTTTGTTGGGTTATCTTAGTCCCTCTTTGGTAAGAAAAAAAATAACAGCATCCTCATTTCAATTTACAAATAGAAGAAAAACATAAATATAAATATATATTTATTTTCTTATAACTTAGGCCAATCTTACCACTATGTGTTAATAAACATATTACACATTCTATCAAGTAGATCAAGATTGCACCTTTTTTTTTTTTTTGCATGGCTTTATCAGGAATGCCATGATTTGAATACAACACTATAGTATTTATTGATTTGAAATGTTCACTTTTATGAGAACGAAAAGTAGAGTTATATATATATATATAATAATGGGAAGTAGTGTACACATATTATTTTTATGACGGGAATTATATTTTTAAAAAAGACATAGACGAAAACACCAAGACTTAATTTTCATGCTAAAATTAAAAATTTATTCGTCTTTGGGTGGGGTTTGCATCCCATCATTCTGTACTCCTCTTATAATGGAATTTCTGATTAGAAGTATGATCAGGTTGTCTGATTATTCAAATATAAAAAAGGAATAAAAATCTGTAACTCTCTCTCCCTCTTCCATGTTTTTATTTTTCTTCCATTAAACAAAATAGAACTACTCCACACACACACACACATTTATAAATCAAACAATAATCATTTACCATATGCTACAGAAGAACGCATTAAAAATGTATGAAAAAAAGTATCAGTATATGATTTTTATGCAACTGCCAGGAATCACTTTTTATTCATAGTATTTTACTAAAGATAGAAAATAAAAATTTAAGCATAGGCTTTATTTATAGTTTAGTTTATAATAGCTAAAAATTTTGTAGTAAATTTAATTCTAAAAATAAAAAGGAAATAGATTATTGGACAAATCAGTTTAAAATGTCAATAAATATGTCTTTCACACATAAAAAAAATCACCTGATTACATAACAGAAATTAAGATAAAATTTTCACATTTTAAAATAACACTTACATGAACAGATTTAATTAAAGTACTTTCATTTACAAAAATGTGGTTTAATATACCAATATATATTATAAAAAACATCAATTTTCTCTGCTTGTAATTAACCTTTTTATATCTTACATAAGGATAAAAGTCGAAATACGTAATTCATTTTCAAAGTATTATTAATCACAGTAAATGGGTTATTAAAAAATTATATAACAATCTTTTTTTATTTGTAATTAAGTTTCTCATTTACTAAGCTCAAATATATATTTCTTCTGCAAAATTAAATTCACTAAAAATTTTGATTTAGGTGAATGAAAAAAAAACAGATTTTTATTTTTACAGTGAAAATTCGATACGTAAGGGAATTTCACTATTATACTCAAGAGATGGAAGAAAAACTGCCTGAAAAACAATCTCCCAAATAGAGAAATATCTCTTGTTTCAATGAACCACTAGGGCATAGAAAAATGCTATAACGCCAAACCAGGCAAACCAGAATAATGACGTCATTGCACATCTACCAATGAAAAGCAACCTCTTTTCCTTTGACCGTGCCGAAAAGGAACACCCAAGTCGTGAGTAACTCAAAAAGTTCTCTCTATTTAACGTCATGCTCATTACATCAGAAAAGGTAAACACTAAAGATGTTGCCAGATGTAACGAAACGATTACAATTAATTTGATTATTTCAATAGATTTTTTATTTCTCATATAAAAAATTCTGTTTTTTTTTGTCATAATACTGTGTAACTTTCACCTTCAACATTAAAATTCTGTAAAATATAGAGTATGTTGTACAGAAATCATTAATATAAAACATTATCTTGTAGATTATTACACACAAATTCAAATGTTTAATATTATTCAGTCAACTATATAGAAACATATCTTTTGCGAAAAAAAATTCACAGGTCACAAAAAACAGAAATTTTTTGTTGAATATTTTTTATATGCCACGAAAACAATAAATTAACTTTTAATTTTTTCGTATTCGTTTAATTAACAATCATTGCATTCTTTAACGTCTAATTGATTCGATCAGCTGAACTATTTTTTAGCACTTGAAAGCAATTAATCGTGTAAATGTAATTCAAGAATTGGCTCTGTGCATTAAATATCTAAATTCTACGAGGATATAATGCTTAATTATTTAAAGAAATTTAGAAGTGGTACTTTAAATTTATAAGAGGACATTTTCTTTCTAAACTTATAATAATCAAATTTATTTTATTTGAAGACTCCTAAATTTCTTTGCGTATTCAAAGAAAAAAAATTCTTTGTGTTCATCTTTAAATTTGACCTTTTTTTTTCGCTAAATCCTATGTTTTATTTTGCAGAGTTTCTTGATGAAATTATTCATTCGAGTATCTTGATAAAAAAAATATTTAAAACTCGTTTATTAAGTCATCAAACACTTTTTTTATGTGAAACATAATTATTACAAAAATATGATAACAAACTTTGTATAAAGTTTTTTTAATGCTTCAGTTTTATTTATATATTTTACTGTTTATTTTATGCTTCTACATACAAAATACTATGTTTAATTAAATGTTTGGAAATTCTACATCGTCTGAGTTTTTTACGTATGTTTTAAATTTTGATTTTTAAAAATTTAAATACTTTTGGTTAATTCCTTATAGTGATTGCGGTAACCTTGTAGTTATGGTCACGAACTCGAGGCTGGAATGTCTCGGGTTCGAGTCCTGGTGCCACAAGGGACCCACCATGCAGAGCAGGACGATGTACATTGAATCCGTAGAGGCTCAATGTCTTCCCGATGATGTGGTGTGGCAGTTAGGAAAGGGGGTTGCCAGCTCATATTTTAGTATAATCAGTAAGAATTTCTAGTCAACATATAGTAAGACTGGATCTAATCTAGAAATTTTATATCTCTTACTATTCTAAATGTATTATTTGTTTTATCTTTATCATTTTCTTAATTATTAAAGGAGATAATCTCTCATATTTTTAGAAATAAACAACTTTAGTTAAAATTTTTGTTTCTTACAAAATCAATACTTTGAATTTTCCTCCATTAAATTTATTCACAGCTAATTTATTATACACAAAGATTAACTCATACAAAGTTTTTTCGATATAATAGTTAAGAGATATAATTTGGAAGTGAATATATACTTGCAGTATGGTATTTTGTTTCACATTTCTCATTGCTTTTCTCTTTTTTTTTATTAATAGTTTTTCGAAAAAATAAAGATTTACAAAAAAATTGTTGATAGTGTGTAAGTTAGTGAATAGTTCAAGAAAATTCATTTCTGCTCCAGATAAATGTGTGGAAAATAAATCCTGAATTATTCACGTATAATTAATTTAGATTTTTTAACTACTGAAACATCATGACTCTTAGACAGGATTCCTGAAAGAGGGATAAATTGATATTTTATTTGTATTACTTGACTTAACAGGAAATTGATCAATCATCGATATAAATATTATCGATATAATATTATTATTATATTTATCTTGAATTAACATATCAAAATTTTAACATTTATTTATAGAACAAACTAAGGCAATTTAGAACAAAGGATTTTAGAGGTTTGCTAGTGCCTTTTTCAAATTTCTTTATTCCTTAAAATCCTACATGATCTTTTTTTTATTGTATCCAGTTAAGGGAAATTTATTAAAGCTCTTGCTTCATTTAGTAAAACACTTCTATATACAATGTGTACTTCTATGTGTGTAAAATAATTAAATGACCCCCCCCCTAAACAACATATAAGATGCAAAAATTCTTTTCAATGAAAATGTGTGTGTGTGTGTGAGCTTTTAATTTTCCGTTCATAATTGAGAACGAACAAAAATATTGCGATTAGAAATATTTGCAAATATGAACATCCCTTTTATTTTTTTTGTACAAAACTGAACATAATAATTCTTCTGATCTTTCATGTTTAGAAAGATACCGTTTTGAGGTCAACAAATCTAGTACTGTTTTTGCGGCATGGTCCAAAAGATTGAAAAAAAGGGGAGTGTCTCCCCTTTTGTTAAGAATTGGGGAGTGGTTCAAATACTTGAAAACTATCCTTCAAGTTATACTGAGAATTTCTTTTTCTTTTATTTTTGTTGCTTCGCTACTATAGTTCACTTCTTGTCTGAAAATCATCAGTTTAGAAATCTTTTTTTTTTTACCAGTCATTTTATTGTAAGCGATCTAAAGTTTTAATTAAATATCTTCAACAAGTACGAAATATGAAATATTATGAGTTTTGTTCAGTGATTAATTATATAAAAATACTAGCCGCGTGCGGTATAACAGCTAGTATTTGAACTGATCAACTGAATTTGTTTCACTTGTTAAAAAAAAGTCCTCTGTTAACAACAAATGAAATCTATATTTTTTCTATATTTATTACAATTGAAACGAAATGCTTTAATTTTCATACCAATTAAAAAAATTTACGAAGTTTGTATTCCTTTTTTTATAAACTATGTGTTACTTAGAAAAAGCCACAACATTTTAAATTTCACAAACAGCAAAAAACAAAAAAAAAATTCAAATTTACTTATTTAAATTTCTAATACTCTTATCCTTATGAGAAAACAAAATAATTTTGAAAGGTAAAAAAAAGTCAATTTTTGAAAACACTAATCTAAAATAAAGTTCAAGTAATGATCAGTGCATATAATTTGCACAATTTAGCCAATTAAAAAACACACATAGAAGCTAATTACCTAATCACTTACATATTTTTGAAAAATTTTATAATGCTATAAAATCAAAGTATTGAAAAATTAGGAATATAAAATGTTTGTATTATTTTTATTTAGTTTGACAAAGTTTAATATTAGAATATGCTCTGATATTAAAACATTAGAAGTAGCAAATGTGCTTAAATAAAGTTAAAGCTTTTTAGTAATTGAATTTAATTGAAGCGTTCGCACGAAAGATGAAAAAATACATGTTAGATGGATTAGCTATTGAATGACTTTTGGAAGAAAGTTGTCCCATATTCATTGCATCGCTAAAAATTATTCAACATTTCTTAAACCTAAAAATTAAATTTTAAATAATAGTAATCAAATAGTGTTATTAATTAAAAAACAACAAAAATGGACAACTTATTTTATAAATTAATTTAACATTGAAATTTAAGAACATGGGTTCTTTTGGCTGCAGACTTCAAATTTATATGCAATCACACCTCAGCTAGGATGTTTAGTTTGTATTTTATTAACTACCACACAACATCATTCGAGAAATTTGAGATCCCGTTTCTTATATTAAGTCGCACTTGCAGAATTTCACAAAGGGAATTCTTGGTAAAATCAGGATTCGAATCCATGACTAATCTTTTGAACTGCGACCCATTAAAAAAGATAAAAGCTATAGAAATACCTTATACGAAGTAAAAATAGACGTGAAAATTAAATACTATGTAGAATTTTCCCTTAGAATGTAGATTCTTTTAAATAGGTCTGTACTGCGGAAATCTATCACGAACTGCAGTCTTTTAATGTATAAAGGAAAGTAGAAAATGGAAACGACTGATTTTATAAGCATTAAAAAAAAACTAAACTTTATTAAAAATAGATTTCTTTGAATGAAAAATAAATTGATTAATTTGAACATACCAAATTGTATTAAAAATCTTTAAATTTCATATGAATTTCATTAAACTTACCAATAATTTTATTTTATATAATTATTCCACTTAACAAATGGTTAGAAATTTGTATTGTTTTTAATATAACAATTATAAATCAAATAGAATGTTTTTCGATAAAATAAAATTACTTAATTAAACCAACACTTAAATTAAGCCTTTTAAATTCATTAGAATTTCATGCTTCAGAAAATAATGTAGGCAAAATGTAGATTCTTCCTTCAAATTGTATACACAATATATGTAGAGAGAGACCTTACTTTTTTTGCTTTTAAATTAGTATTAATGTTGCATAATTCACACACATTCTTGCATTTCTTGGTATAAATATTCTCGTAGAAAAAAATTTAAGTATTCGAATATTCTTTTTTCAAATTTTTCATAAAAATGACACCTTTAAATTAACGAATGCTTCATTTCATAGAGAATGTGATGACTACGGGCCATTTTCCAATTCCAGGAATATTATTATTGACAAATCTTAACACGTTCACCAGATCAAATAGCAACATAAACCGTCAGAATAAGCTGTTTTACAATAAATAAAAATACCCATGATAGTGGGTCTCATAAAAAAAAAACGTGACTTTAATTAAAAAAAAATTAATCAAGTGGAAACTAAATTTTACCCGTTTAACAGATTTATTTACTAAATTTAATGAGGTTAGTTTGTACTTACAAGGGGACAGCATGAATTTTATTAAAACAAGAACTATTTCAGCATTTCTCGCCAGATCAGCTAAAGAAGGATAATACTAGAGATCCCGAATTTTATCAATTGGACACAGACAATCTGTCAGGACATATTAACCTAAGTTCAACAGTTAAATGCCTTTAATTCAGATTTTGAAACCAGGGTTGAGAATGATTAACTATGGTAATACCACAATCGGCAATGGATTCATATGGTCACATTGAAGAAAAAACGTCACATTACAATAGGGACTGATCATAATGACCTCTAACGAAGGTCTTAAAGTTTAGAAACAGATGTCAGGAATTTTGGCTTTAAAAAGTGAAACCTGTTATTAGTCCCGAACTATAGAATATCGCGAGGAAATTTCAAATTGCTTTTCCGAATGTGAAGGAGTTTCAGCACAGTGTTGCCTATCTCCAAAAACTAAAAAAAAAAAAAATTGAACACTACTAACAGAGGAGATTTAAGGTTAAATCTGACAAAATTGATACCAAATGTTAAAATTTGATATTGTAACACCAGATCCTCCCATTAAAATCATTTGTTTATTGTTTAGTTATTTTATTTAACAGTTTTATTTATTAATTAACTTTTAATTTAATTAATTCGCAGTGATTTTTAAATTTTAAACACTATACTTCATTACAGTTAGAAATTTAATTCTTTGAACGTAGGGGTAGTAGTACCAGCTGTCAAAAAGACAGTTAAGTTGATAAATTTGCAAAAACTCAATATTAATTAAGCAGGGATCTATCCCAAACATTGCCCCCTGAAAAACATGACAAGGGGTCTATGAGACAAAAAAGCTTGGGAATATATGTTTTGAAGAGTCCAGCAAAAAACAAATGATTTATTACATATATAGTGAAAATCAATTAACACGAAACTGAAGGGACTGAAATATTTTTTTGAAGAATTTTGTTAAAAGAATTTCGTGTTAAGAGATAATACAAAAAAAAAACATATCATCAAAATTAAGTTTATCAGAGCTTATTTTATCTACATCGAATGTATATGCATGTATTTCATAAAAATCAGTGAAACAAAAACATTCA
The DNA here is from genome assembly GCA_019973975.1 of Trichonephila clavata. Taxonomy (NCBI): domain Eukaryota; kingdom Metazoa; phylum Arthropoda; class Arachnida; order Araneae; family Nephilidae; genus Trichonephila; species Trichonephila clavata. The sequence goes on from BMAO01021982.1 coordinate 21,755, forward strand.
CAAGAATTAAATTAAAATTAATACAAAATTTTAAAGTTTTTTGAAAAACAAAACATTTATTGAGTTTTTGGAAAAAATCTAATATTTTTCTTTGCATTGGCTTTTTTAGCATCAAACTGTCAACAAAGTGTTCGATATCGTTCATTTTGTTATTCATTTCACCATTGGAATGCGTGTGTGTGTCTTAAAACTGCGCACACTTTGTATTGTGTTAAGATAAAAGCACTGCAAATTTCTAAATCTTTAGTGAAGTAACAAATATGAAAAAAAAAAGATGTTTGTAAAAAGTCACGCAAATAAAATATGATACTATCTGGTATTTTCAAATCAGGCCATATATTCAAGGGAAATCTACACAATCTTTCATAATACTTATTATCTAATGTCTTAAATTTAATCATTTGCATTTTTTTTCAACTATCTTTTATAAACTAGGAAACTGCATTTCATGAAAGGTTTCTGTACTATACTCCTGGGTATAAAAAGCTACACTTTGAGCAATAATTCTATATGTTTAATTAGAACATTAATTTTTATTTTATATTAAAATATTTTTTGTATCTTTTATTGTTTTTTAAAGAGCCGCAGCTGAGTTGTGATTTGAATTTTGATTTTAGCAAAGGTCTATCATGTGAAACTCTGCAAGTGCTAATTATAACGTGAAATGGGTGGTATTGTGTACAAGTTAGGATAATACTAGTTAGCGACCCAATTTATGTGCCACAGTGGTTGTCAAGCTTTTTAAACTCACGTAATCCTTAGAACTATAAGGTATTTTCAGGGCGCTCCATTCACACACACACAAATACTATAAAGAATGCAATTAAAAAATGATATTTTGAAGTAGATCAACATGTTATAGGTACTTCATGTAAAGACAATTTTTAAAAAAAGTACTATATTTTTCATCAAAATTTTTACTGTGATTTTTCAATATAATTTATAATCACTAGTAATATTAATTTGTGATCTAAGTAACACTTACTCATGTGTTATATTCAGTAACTAGAATATGTGCTTGTTATACAAACTGTTAAAGTCTAGATCTATTGAAATCATCTGCAATCACATTTCATATTCTCTCTCAGTGTTTCATTTTTTTCCCCTTATATTTTGTTCTTTTTTCCCCGCAGATACATTCAAAAATGTTTTTCCATTTAAATGCATAGTTTTGAAGGGCATTAAAATGTTTAAACTGTGAAACAAATCCCATGTATTTTGCATGAATTTACATCCTAAAATTTAGGAGCTGTTCTTGTGTAAACTTAGATTTTAATGGAGAATCTGATGATCTATTAAAAGTTACTTCTCTTTCATTATAGGTATTATTTCCGCAAACGGAAAAAGGTGCATTTTCCATTAGAAAACTATTTAGCTTTACAGGACATTGTACTAACGAGTATAAAATCATTTCATTGAACTCCGGAATAGTAAGCAATAGAATATAATGTTAATAAATTCCAATTAATTATGCTAATCAATATTTAAATTTCATTCTAGATAAGGGCTTTGAAGATTTGACTTTCTTCTTAAATCCTAAAAATGATTTTACTTTTTAAAAGGACAGGGATACTAAGGATTTAAATAGATAAACATTTTTTTTGCTAATAAAATTGAAATTTTGCTGATATTTCTAACTAAGCAGTAATAATCAAACAAAAAAGAAATTCATATTTTATTGAATTTTACTGTTTGAGGTAAAAACTACAGTATAATGACAAAAAAAAACCCTTTGTATGAGAAATAAAAAATCCAGTTAATTTTTATTTTTTACAAATTTAGAGAAATGCATGATTGGTCTGTTAAATATATTAATTAAAAAATTTTTTTCTCATTTTTGCATTCTATCTACAAAATTATCATATTAATCATATTTTTATTGGATCTAGTCTATAACCAAATCTAAATCTAATGTTAGAATTTTTTGAGATTGACTATGATCTCTGAAAAGATCTAAATCGTATTGATTAAAACGTTCATTTTTGTTTTGTAAAGAGAAAAGTGATTTCTAAAACATTCTTTTTTCACATTCAAAATTTCACTGTTAGTATAATTTTCAGCATTTAGTAGTATTAATATATTTTTAAAATCCAATTCTGAGTTTTTGATATTTGTATGATATTTTTAAACATGCAATAACACTTTTTAGAAAATTGTGGGTTATGGAACACATAAATTTAAATATCTTTCCATAGAAAGTATGCAAATTTTGTTTTAATTTTTACATCGATATTCAGACTAAATAAAATTGTAATTTTGTCTTTAATTGCAGTTGAAGTTGGTTGAATTACTGAAATATTGTTAACTCTTGCATGGGCACTTAAATGAAGTGCTAGCTGAGAAAAAACGGACATATACAGATATAATTTCGGGTACATGGGTTTCTGGAACCCTCAGACCCTTATCTGGCTAGAAAAAGTTCTGTATAGGTCTTGGTTAAGTTGCATTTTCATGCTGGATAGTATGGAGCTTAGCAATTGGACGAGTGGCGGCAGGCCGGTGGCGGGGCTTCAAGGCGATGATCTTTGGAGGGCTCGGTTTTGGAATCTGGTGGAAGAGAGCGTCTTCCAATTTGGATGTAGTAGTGATGAGGATATTGGCTCAAAAAAGGCTGCCCATGGGGTGTGAGTGTGTGTAATGATGTGTGGCGACGCAATGTCCAGTAGGGGAAAAAATTTAAGACAAGTATGAAAATAGCGACCGGCGGGTTTCTGCGAGGCGGACACCCTCCTTCGCATTGACCGCGCACGGCCGTGCTGCAGTTACAGTCTTGAGTGTAGCGGGAGCTCTGAGCACTCCGCCACAAGAGCAGTTAACATTGAATGCAATAAATAAAGTAGATCAAAAATACTTAAGAGAATTGAATGTAGCAAATAAAAAGAGAAATTTAAGTTATGGAGGATTGTACGAGTCCAGGAGAATTCTCATGGGTCGCTTCCTCTTAATATTGGCTGTACAATTTTCAAGGTTTTGCATATTAATATTATCAGAGCTATTGAGTGAATCAAAAAAATTTAATCGAGATATCTTGGATATGCTGCTTAAAGGATGGTATATTTAAACAATTACGAATGTCGGCGTTGCGCATGCGTCTAGTGGCGCCAACTATCATTCTGATGAGAGTATTTTGAGCGGTATCTAGAATTTTAATATTGGTCTTGGCTGCATAACCCCAAACTGGACATGCGTATGACATGATGGGACGCAAAACGACTGTATAGAGAAGCACTTTGTTATGCAAATCTAAATGAGAATTCCGGTTGATTAGGGGGAAGAGTTTAAACATTACTTCCGGAATTTGTCGCGAGCGTGTAAAATGTGTGATTTCCATGTAAGTTTACTGTCGAAAATGAGACCAAGGTATTTAGTTTCCTGAGACCAGGGTATAATTGTGTTGTACATTGTGGGTGGGGGTGGGGGTGTACGCTTTCGTGTAAAAACGACCGCAGCCGATTTGTCGACGTTAATTTTGATCTTCCATTTGTTGAAGTAATTTTCTAGGAGTGCGAGATGCTTATTTAGTGCAAAAGTTACTGTTTTGGGTGTTTTGAAACATGCGAGCACCGCAGTGTCATCTACGTACATATTGATGTCAGTGAGTGAATATGTTGGTATGTCATTTAGGTAAAGGTTAAATAAGATGGGACCGAGTAACGATCCCTGGATTACTCCAGCATAAATGTTTTTTGTATCTGAATAAGTGTCGTTAACTCGCACCGAGAAGGTGCGGTTAGTGATGTAGGAGTGGAGAAGGTGAGTGAGTGGTGGTGGGAAATTGTAATTAATAAGTTTGAATGTGAGGCCGTTTATCCAGACTCTGTCAAATGCTTTTTGAATGTCTAAAAAGACGGCCCCCAGTGGATCTTTGTTTTTCAAAGCCAGCTGTGATAGTTTCAGTCAGTTTAAGAAGAGGGTGAGTAGTGGAAAGGTTTTTAGTGAATCCATATTGGTTTGGGTTAATAATGTTATTTTGAGAGATGAAATCTTTAAGTCTGTTGAGGATGATAAATTCGGTAATTTTACTTAAGCTAGAGAGTAGGGAAATTGGCCTATATGACTCAGCCAATTTTGAATTTTTACCAGGTTTGAGAATTGGGAATATTACAGCCTCTTTCCATAAGGTAGGAAAGTGATTAAATTTAATAATTTTGTTAATGAGAATTGTGAGAATTAGTACAACTTTAAGAGGGAAATTTTTGATCATTTTGTTAGTAATGAGGTCCTTGCCGGGAGCTTTTTTACTATTAGATTTTTTAATGTAAGTGATGATTTCGTCCGGCAGGACGGGGTCGAGGTAGGTAGTTGGGTTAGTAGAGAGAAAATTGCTGACAGTCTTATTTATGTGATCGTCTTCTGTGGTGTCATCTTTATTTTGTGGTGAGTTTTCTGTGAAATTATTTTTAAGTGTGTCTGCTAGAATGTTTGCTTTTTGTTTTGTCTGTGATTGCACTGCCTGACGCGCATTCGAGTGGTGGTATCTGATGCCTTTTGTTTTTGAAGAATTTTTGTGTGCTCCAAAGGCTGTTGTCTTGAGCATTAAGGGCTTCCAGCCGTTTATTCCAAGAATCATTTGAATATTTTTTAAGAGTGTTTTTAACAATTTGTTGTGCGCGATTGTAGTCTGTTTTGTGTGTGGGGTCTAGTGTACGCTGATAGCGTTTACGAAGCTTGTTCTTCTGTTGTATGAGCGTGTGAATGTGAGGTGGGGTGTAACTGCGGTCCTCGTTTCCTATTGGACGGGAAGCGTGGCTATGGGTGGCGAGTACTGTGTTAGAAAAGTTTTTCAGTTTGCGTTCCAGATCAGTAGAATTTGTAATGCTGTTTGGAGGAAAATCAAAAAGAGAGAAATTACTATTTAAATTTGTAGTGTATTGTGACCAGCAGGTGGAGACTACTCTGGGGTTGTTTGAGTACGTAGGTGTTTTAAGTTTAAAATAAATAAAGACTAGATTGTGATCAGATGAGAGATCGGAAGTAGTGTAGATGTCGAAAGGGTAGAAAAATTTCTGATGAGCGCGATGTCTATTGTGTTAGCTGTACCGTTACCAAATCGAGTGTGTGTATTAGGATAAGCAATGTTGAGGTTTAATTGATTAGCGAAGTTTAAGAGTTTAATGCCTCTAGTGGAATTATGTAAGCAGTTCCAAGCGCTGTGTGTGGCGTTGAAATCACCAAAGATCACACAGTCACTGCTGGTCTGAATGAGATTTTCGAGGTCTATAGTGAAAATGTTAGTGTCTGATCTGGGAGGAATGTACACAGAAATGATGGAAATTGGGTTGTGATTTGGAGGAGTGACAAGAATAATAGTGGCTTCCATGGCTTGTAATTGAGGTGTTGGAAGGTGAAAGTGTTTGATGTTGTTTTTAATCAGAATGAGAGTGCCTCCCGCCGCTCTGTCTTCCGTGATTCTGTCGTTCCTGTAGCAGCGGTAATTTGGAATACTGAAGGTATAGGCCGGTCTCAGGTGTGTTTCCTGAATTAGCATAATATCTGGGGCGTGCTTCTCTATGAAAATACGAAGTTCAATTCTTCTATTAATCAGTCCATTTGCGTTCCAAGAACACAAACTGAGGCCAATGGGTGACGATTTAAGCATTAAAATTATTATTGAGGGATGTTTCGATTAGGCCGTATAATTGGTTAGGATTGCCATGGGCGGCACTGATTTGGTTCAAATTTCCGGCTATCCCAGAGGCTTCGCTAAAGGCTTGAGAGAGTTGAGCGAGGGCGAACATGGCTATTTAAAGAGTTTGCTGAATACTGATATTAGTAGCAGCATTCAGAGGATAATTTTAAATAGGAATGGGGTTTATTTGTTGAGCAGTTATGGCCTCAGTTTGCCGTGAATTCCCAGCTCTTTGAGTGCTGTGTGCTGCCGCCTGTCGTGATTTATTAGTGTGAATGGTGTTTTGTGTGACCGCTTGTGCGTATGATGTATTCGGTCTGACTATGCTATTAAATATATTTGTAAATGTGTTTTTGTTTCTGTTAAGTGCAGCGCCCTTAGGGGGCTTTGGGTAGCAAGGGCAACCCTGCCAGTTGGCCATGTAGCCATAGACCTGACAGTTTGGCTATGGTTTTTTATTTTATTATGTGCCAGCTGCAAAGGTCGTGGTTTGTCGGAAGGAGAATGCATACAGTGAGCGGATGGACCGGTCAGCTAAAGATCCTTATGAGAGAAAGAAAAGGGGTCCTATTAAAAATTTCACAGCAAGCAGCTTTTGCTTGAACAATAGAGAAGGGTCGTTTTATCCAAGGGGTCAAATTCTGCATAATACGACACAGTACCTGTTTGAGATGTTGGGAGGTTTCTTCCGCCAAAGGGGAAGGAAAGTATTCATAGAGGCAGCAAATTGCTTAACCCCTCTCCAACGGCTTTTCATAGTATTTTTAGCATTGACAACATGAATCCTTATCTGACAGAATGTAGTT
>BMAO01021983.1:0-15393 GCA_019973975.1 Trichonephila clavata
ACGGGCTTATACCGAGGGTATAACTTAATCCCCATGTTAATTTCCTCCTTTTATTCTAACGCCAACACTTTTGTGGGGTTTCACGCGTACGATGTGAATGCATGTCCCGTGAGTGCGTGTCATGGCTTTGTTGCTTAACATTTTCCCTTCTCTTCGCAAATTCTCGATCCTAGTACCACTGAAGACCCGCCGTGTAGGGGCTAAATGCACATAAATTATGTCGAGAGCTCAAACGTCCTCCCGTTGGTGTGGTGTGGTAGTTATGAGAGGGGGTGCCAGCTCAGGTGTCGTCCGCGTCACTTGACCATGGTTCAAAATTACGCGGACCGTCCCCAAAAGGCCTCGTGTTGCTGAACAGTGGGACGTTAATATTCACTCAACTTCACAAATTCAGCACTTCCAATATTATTTTCCGAAATTACTTTGATTTCTTTGTTTCTTTCCTCTCCGCTTAGCCCTGCGTTGCACGGGCTTTTACCGACTGAATAACTTCACCCTCATGGAAATTTCGTGTTTCCCTCAGGCCGATAGCACTTGTGTGTGCGTGCGTGCGATGTGAGTGATTTCTTTAACAATCTCATAAAAACTCCCTTTTTCGAAATTTGTTCTTGCGTTGGTGGGTGTGGTAATTATTAAAGTGGGTGAAAGCTCATGTGTCGTCCTCGTCACTTGAGCATGGTTGAAAATTTCGAGGTCCGTCACCAAAAACCCTCGAATAGGCAAACAGTGCGAATTTAAAAAATCACCCACTCACTTCCAATTCTTTCGAAATTTTATCCGAGTCCAATAAATCCCTCGAATAGGCAAATAGTTGCGATTTAAAAATCACCTCAGCTCCTCTCGATACATTCTTTTCGTTTTACCGAGTGAATAACTTCATCCCCATGGAAATTTCGTGTTTCCTCAGGCCGATAGCACTGTGTGTGTGTGTGTGTGTATGCGCGCGATGTGAGTGATTTCTTTAACTATGTCATAAAAACTCCCTTTTTCGAAATTTGTTCTTGCGTTGGTGTGATGTGGTAATTCTAAAGATGGGTTAATGCTCAGGTGTCGTCCTCGTCACTTGAGCATGGTTGAAAATTTCGAGGTCCGTCACCAAAAACCCTTGAATAGGCAAACAGTTCGAATTTAAAAATCACCCACTCACTTTCCAATTCTTTCCTTTTCCTGAGTGAATAATTTCATCCCCATGGAAATTTCGTGTTTCCTTCAGGCCGATAGCACTTGTGTGTGTGTGTGTATGCGCGCGATGTGAGTGATTTCTCTAACTATGTCATAAAAAATCCCTTTTTCGAAATTTGTTCTTGCGTTGGTGTGGTGTGGTAATTATTAAAGATGGGTGAAAGCTCAGGTGTCGTTCTCGTCACTTGAGAATGGTTGAAAATTTCGAGGTCCGTCACCAAAAATTTTCGAATAGGCAAACAGGGTGAATTTTAAAATCACCCACTCACTTTCCAATTCTTTCGTTGCAATTTTTTATTTCCCGGAAACGAAAATGTAGTCTTTTTAAAAATAGTTGTATGCTGAAAAAAAGACAGAAAGTATAAATTTTTAAAATTACAAAATTTCACTACTATTTTAATTTTTGGAGTAAAATTGTGAGGATTTTTTTGAAATATTCGACTCGGGGAAAAAAGTTTCATGCAATTACCTTTATAAAAGAAGAAATTATTAAATGATTGATTTAAGTATTTTGAGTGTTTTATTAAAATTCGTTCAAAAAGGTTTTCGGCTTTTTATTTTTTAAATCACTGATTCTGAAAGTTTTAAAAATCATTTTTATATAAACGCAACGATATTGATTCATATGAGAAAAAATCATAAAATATGCAAAACAGCATTGTTTTGTTAAAAAAAAAAGTTGTTTTTTTTTCTATAAAATTCTTTAAAGAAAGATAGTTTTTTCCCGGAAACGAAACTGTAGCATTTTTAAAAATAGTTGTATGCTGAAAAAAGAACAGAAAGTATAAATTTTTCAAATTACAAAATTTCACTACTATTTTAATTCTTGAAGTAAAATTGTGAGAATTTTTTGAAATATTCGACACGGGGGAAAAAAGTTTCATGCAATTACGCATTATTTTAAAGTAAACTATAAGTTTTATGAAAGAGAACAAAAATTTTGATACTGATAAATATTTTAAATAAATATCAGAAATGCATTGAATGCATTTTAATTTTTAAAAAATTTCACTGAAAAAAACATTCAAAAAGAAATAATACTATTTGATAAAAACATTTATATTTTTAAATTTTAATTTTATAGTTTTTCATTCCACTCTGTGTTAAAATTATTTAAACACGTATCTGCGAAAAAAATTATATTATACAAAACTAACTTATTAATTATTTTCTAATAAAATTGATTAAAATTGCTCATTTAGCAATTAATTGTGACATACCATTTGCTTACATAATGGCAGCACTGAAAATGAAGTAAATTTCAGATCAGTGGGGATGCAGCAAGTAAATTCAATCATTGAAGAAGAGAGAATTAAAATATATTTCAGAATATTTCCTTTTGTGTGTAATGATGTGTGGCGACGAAATGTCCAGTAGGAGAAAAATTTAAGACAAGTATGAAAAAAGCGACCGGCGGGTTTCTGCGAGGCGACATCCTCCTTCGCATTGACCGCGCACGGCAGTGCTGCAGTTATAGTCTTGAGTGTAGCGGGAGCTCTAGCACTCCGCCACCAGACAGTTAACCAATGTTTGGCTAAATGTAAAATCGCGTATTTTAAATTATTTTAAAAAATCATTACCTTTATTTTAAGGGCGTAATTTTTACGTTAATGCTCTCAAACATCACCAACTATTTGCAAAAATAACGTACTTTGAAATAAAAAATGTACAAATTACTACTTTTTAATTTATTTCTCAGAAAAACATAAGTTTACGAAAATCACAAATGTTTTTTAAAATCCGTAATTTTGAAGCAATTTTTTCAATCTTCGTATATGTTACGGATAATATTACTGTACACACGGAAAAAAGGTTTTGTGAGATTATCTTCATAAATGACGAAGTTATTCAATGTGAAGTAAAAATTAAGACTACTTTTTAAAAATTCTTTAAAAAAAAAGTTTTGGGAATTTTATTTTTTAAATGAATGGATCTAAAAGAGAAAGGCTTGAAGTTAATTAGTGTAGAATATCGATTTAATAACACGAAAAGTAATTCATACCCAACGATTTAGAAATAATTTTCATAAAAACGCATCAGTTTTAACACTATTTTAAAAAATTCGAAAAAAATAGAAAATATCGTTATTTTACAAAAAAATTATACCGTGTCGTGGCGAAATAAATGATCTTTCCGATTCTGTAATTATTTTTTGTCTAATTTCGACACCGAAAATTAGATGACAATTTTAATATGGTGGAAAACGTAAGATTACCGCTCGGCCGAAACGGAAGGGAAGTTCCGCCAAGTAAACAACCGGCAGGAGTAAAACAATTCGGCGTTTTAAGGTTTTTAATTAATATCTTTTTAACTAATTACAATATCGGAATATAAATAGGCAATACGGCTTCCCCGGAAAATTCCCGATCTTTTGGTACCTTCCGCGACTTTCTGCGTGGTGCTGTTCGTGAGAAGATAGACGCACATAGATAGATAGATAGATACGTTTGTTTACCTTCGAATTTTAATAGTGTAAGACTAGCTTTCATGGCCCGGCGTTGCACGGGCTTTTACCGAGTGCATACATATGTGCATTGATAAAAAAAACGTACAAAATGACAAATGAAATTCATAAAGTGTCTTTTTTGAAACTAAATTTTTAAAAAAAATAAAGATAATCAGTTTTATAATATTTTTTAAAAATATATGGCTAACTATGTTTTGCTCATTATTTTACATATGTGTATAAAATGTTTCACATATTCAAGAAATATTTTTTATAAGAATTCATAAAATTATTGGTAATGAATTCAGTGGTATGAAATTTCCTGAATGAAATCAAAAACTATAATAATTATATAAAATGAGTGAGCTTGTGAATCATGACACAGTTATGAAATAGCAATATAATAAGTAACAAAATATAACATGCATGCAGCTATTTCATGTTTAATTATGTTTTGTTTATTATGGTACATATGTGTGTAAAATATTTTTCATATTGAATAAATATTGCTGTAAGAAGTGGTATATAAATGAAAAAATGTATTACAAAATGATATTATGTTCAGTAAAACAAAGAAAAAAATACTTTGAAATTAAAATTACTTTTGTAACCTGAGAGAATGCTTGAAGTATTACAAGGCTCGGGAAATAGACTGGCAATTAATAATGAAGTATATAATTGATGAACATTGCTATTAGTCTTTCTACGGAAATTATGCTTATTTAACTGAATAAACCTTTTTTCTAACAGTTAAAAAAAACATGATAAATGAAATTGATAATAACAGTATCCATTTATTTAATTTTTGTAACATTTAAAACTACCTTTGTATTGGAAAAAAAATTGTGTGGAACCATTAGCCTGTGCATTAAATATTATATTTAAAGCACAGTTTCCAGAGTGAGGGGCGAGGACCCTGTTCCACATTTCACTCCACAATACACAAAATAAGTGTTTACATAAAGAACTGTTTTAATAGTTAATTATGTGTACACTTATCTTGCATTATTAATGTCTACATTTTTAAATTTTCAAGGGTACCAGCACATCATACATTTTAAAAAAGAAATTGACTTTTGCAATTGCAGTTTTAAGAAATTGTGCATATTTTTCAGAATCAAAAATTTATCTTTTTAAATTTCAGACTACCCTTTTTTTTTAAAGAAAAAAAGTAAAGATTATCAGTTTTATTATGTTTTTCAAAGATAATATGCAGGTATTTAATTCAAAAACTTGTTAATTATATTTTTTTCATTATTTTATACATGTAAAATATTTTTCACATGCAAGAAATACTTTTATATGTGATACATAAATGAAAAAAAGTATTACAAAATTACATTATGTTTCATAAAACGAAGGAAAAAATATTTTGAAGTTAAAATAACTTTCGTAACTTTAAAGAATGCTTGAAGTATAATTACACTGTAAACATTACATGGAAATATGGGTTCAACACATCAAAAAATTTCATACAACTATTAATGATTTATAATTTTAGAAATAACATTTTGTAACATTTATAACTACCTTTCTATTCGAAAAAAAATTGTGTGGAACCATTAGCCTGTGCATTGAATATTATATTTAAAGCACAGTTTCCAGAGTGAGGGGCGAGGACCCTGTTCCACGTGTCACTCCACAGTACGCAAAATAAGTGTTTACATAAAAAACTGTTTTAATAGTTGATTATGTATACACTTATCTTGCATTATTAATGCCTACATTTTTAAATTTTTAAGGGTACCAGCACATCATACACTTTAAAAAAAGAAATTGACTTTTTGATTGCAATTTAAGAAATAGATTACATAAAAAACTGTTTTAATAGTTGATTATGTATACATTTATCTTGCATTATTAATGCCTACATTTTTTAATGTAAAACTGCTTTAATAGTTGATTATGCATACACTTATCTTGCATTATTGCCTACATTTTTAAATTTTTAAGGGTATCAGAGCACATCAGACACTTTAAAAAAGAAATTGACTTTTTGATTGCAGTTTTAAGAAAATAGAGTGAGGGGCAAGGACCCTGTTTCACATGTCACTCCACAGTATGCAAAATAAGTGTTTACATAAAAAACTGCACATGTCACTCCACAGTCTGCAAAATAAGTGTTTACATAAAAAACTGTTTTAATAGTCGACTATGTATACACTTATCTTACATTATTAATGCCTACATGTTTAAATTTTCAAGGGAACCAATATTTTGAAATTAAAATAGCTTTCATAATGTATTACACCGTCAACGATACACGGAAAGTTGGGGCTCAACAAACCACAAAATTTCATGCAAATATTAATGATTTATAATTTCGGAAATTAAAAGAACATTGATAAAGAAAAAGTGACATTTTTATTAATATGATATGTATGTGTGTTATAAAACCAACTGAAGAATACTCTCATCATATCCAAAATGCTTTCCAATGAACACCAAAAATCTATTTTATGCACCACGTCATCCGTCAACAATACACAGAAACTGTGTTAGATAAAAAAAAGCAAAAAAGTAAGTACCATCCATCAACAATACACAGAAACTTGGGGTAAAACACACCACAAGGTCCATGAACCATTGTAGATTCGACAACTTAATGCATTTGAGAATCAAGGGCATCTTACACTCTAACGTATCACAAAAGCTTAAAGTAAAACTTCACGGAAAACAACATTTTTTGTAAAAACTCTATTTGAACCATTTAATTTCCCTTGTTTCTTCGTGTCGTTTACCAAAACGCGAACGTAATGCATGGATGTAGCTCTTGAGAAGGCAACATACAACATCCCATGAGAAAATACTGGCTGGGGCAAATATATTCCTACTTTTTGAAGAGTCTGTCCCTGAGATTTATTAATGGTCATAGCAAAACCAAGCCGAACTGGAAACTGTCGCCTTTGAAGTTGGAAAGGTAGATTGCTGTCAGAAGGATGAAGCGTAATTCTCGGAATAAAGGCACGTGAGCCTTTTGTATGCCCAGTCAAAATTTCAGCATCTATTACATTGGGCATCAGTTTCCGAATAATCAAACGCGTTCCATTACACAGTCCTGCAGATGGATTTAAGTTCCTGAGCAACATAATCACGGCTCCTACTTTCAAATTAAGTATGTGTGGTGGCATTCCAGAAGGAGTTATTCCGTTGATGAAATCCAGTTGAAAATTGTTCTGTTCTTCTTGATCTTCAGAAATAATGCTGTCTGCGCTGAAATATGTAACATTCTGGCCTGGAAATCTTGCTAAAACTTGTTCGTTGATTTTCAGAGAATCCTCATTCTTGGGGCATAAAATAGCCTTTCCCGACAGATTTTCCATATCAAAAACAGATGATCCAAAAATTTCATCAACAATGGACTCCTTCACGACACATTCTTCGGGAATTTCCACAATATCTTCTCCTAATTGGCAGTCATTCTTCAAAGTTCCATTGCCGAGATGCAGAAGCCAACTTGCAAAATCCTGTTCATGGGGTTCAGTTCTCATATTCCTAAAGAGTGAAAATTGCTTGAATGAGCTCCAAAGAGGTGAATTCTTCAAGCAAGTCTCAACAATTGCTGTTCTATTAGCATGTACTGCAACAGGTAAAATCTGTCGCCAGTCACCACCAAGAACAAAAACCTTGCCTCCAAACGGTACGTCTAAGTCCATCAGATCTCTGAAAAGCCTGTCAACTGCACTCAAAGCATGATGAGGAGTCATAGTGCACTCATCCCAGATAATAATCTTCGCCGCCTTAAGAAATTTCCCCTCTTCAGTGTTATGACGAACACCACATGATGAATTATCCAGAATGGGGACCGGTAACTTGAATCTTGAATGCGCTGTTCTGCCGCCTTCCAAAATTATAGCTGAAATTCCAGTCCATGCAACAGGAACAACAATTTCCCCCAATCCTCTTACTGAATGAATTATGGCATTGAATAAAAAACTTTTGCCGGACCCAGCAAAAGCATTCACACAAAATGCCTTAGATGAAGCCTCGTCAACATCTTGGATTGCAAGAATAACTGCATCGAAAATTGTACGCTGCTCCGGATTCAACATTGACATTAGTCTCTCACCTTCTTGCCTTTCTTCTTCTAAGTTGTAAAAATCTGTATTGACATATGCGTGAGAAATGGCAGGTTCTGGCAATCCAATGCTCATGAGGGTCATGTTGTGAGCATGAAGTTGATCGGCTATGTTGTGCAATGCAAGATCTACACTTTGCTGCACTGAGGTGTGGAACTCAAAATCTTCAGACAAATAAGATTTGAATTCTTCCCAAAGTGCCAGAGGTGATGTTGGATTACAAAAAACGCAAATAAAAGTAAACAACTGCCTTAACTTTGATGGCATTTGAAAGCTACATGCCTCCCTCAAGCAGTTTCTCCACTCACCATCATCTTCCAACAAATTCCTAACACGACACGCCTCTTTGAAAGAAATCATTTCAACACCCTCAAAGGTTCGTAACTCTTCAAAAGACTTAGCTCCCGGAACATGAAACAGAAGCATCCGTAGATGAAATCGTTCAATGTCTTTCGGACTAACAGAATATAACCTTGACACAATTCGGTCTCCCAATCGTACACGTCTCTCCCATTTATTGTTCTTCCAAACAAAATGCTTCGGAATGTCAGCATATATGTATCTGTTGGCATCAGGATCCGTTCTGTTCAATTCAAACCAAGCTGTCAGCATGGTATTCCTTTGAGCAGCTCTTTCCAGTGCTTGACGCTCTTCATCATCCAAGAAGTACACCGGCTGCATGTTTGGCAAATGCACTGGCAAACGAATGATTGCATGGGATTTCTCGTGCATTTTCTTTTCTAGAAGTCGCCACATTGCTTCAGGCGCAGATACATATCTTGCATTCAAAAAGGTCTGTATCTCATCCCATGTAATTAGCCCCTGGCCATTGTCCTCGAAGACAACCTTTGCACAGTCATGACCCTTGTAAACGTACTTGAAGATATATTTGACGGACTTCAGCGAACTGCAGATTTCCACATTAATATGGGCATTGTATTTTTTGGTGAGGTATGGGTTATACGGCACAATCCACCTATTATCAACAACATTGCCATTTATCACAATATGATTTGCGTTGTCACGACGCCTATACATTGGATAACCATTGATGTTCTCAGCAGTTGTTTCTCTAAATTGCTTGGGGTATCCCTTTGTGCAAACACCATCAACGATACATGGAGCATTGGGGTTCAACACACCACAAGGTCCATGAATCATTGTAGATTTGACAATTTCATGCAATCTAGGATCCACTGTCTTGTCTGGCAGTTCTGCTGAGACTAACCGATCGATGCTCTCCGGGTCCCTTATTTTATCCTCTTCTGCTAATATGAGCAATAGATGCATGTGCGGTAGTCCTCTCTTCTGAAACTCTATGACATGAATGTCTGCAACTATGCGACCAAAAATACCGTTTTTTTTTCAAATCTTGCAAAAGTGCTTTCTTCTTGATGTCGAAAATTCTGGCAACTAAGTCGGGACGATCATGAGGCTTTTGTCCAGGAAAAAGGTTGTCTTTGATCTCTTTCCACTTTGGGTTGCAAGTGAAAGTCAAAAACAAGTCGGGCTTACCAAAATCTCTAACAACCGACATGGCATCCTGAAAGTTCTGTTGCATTGCTCTAGGACTTCCAATGAAACTTGATGGCAGAATGAGGGTAACACCTGCCTTCATGCCAGCTTCGGTAGCCAGAGCATTCACGTGGTCAGCAAGACCCAAATACGATTCAACTCGCAGTGTTCTCTGATTGTGACGAATGAAATTCAAACGGTTACCCTCAACCTTAACATAAGAATCCACAACATACTGCTGCATAAGCTTACCTCCATACAAAATAGGATTGAAAATATCTTTCCTAACTGATAAACGGTGCACATAAAACTGTAACTCGGTAAAACTTTGATGAACGCGAAAACCTTTCTCACCACATGGAAAAAATAAAACGTAAGTCATTGGATCGCAGTTAGGATTGAGAGTATTAATCCTGAACAGTTGGCGTTGTTTGGGATAAATGCAGATATCCCGGTTATTTGGTGGAATGCCATCAGAGCTTTTAAACACCATTGCAACCTCATTTGTTTTGGGAGCATTATATCTTCCTCTGTGCTGGTCAGAATCAAGTCTCTTATCACTGATGTACATGGTAACGTTTTCCGACGCCTCATGTCCTTCTTCACGAATCACCTGCTGCTCCAGTTCCCACATCATTTTGTACGCAGCAGCAAAAGGGTTGACTCTTCTAATTATCTCATCAAATCTTCTCATAAGTTCCAGATTGCATTCAGAATTTTGACAACGCTCCATTCGTCGACAAGTAGCAAGTTCAGAATCCAAAACATATAACTGAGCAAATTTTTCTTCTCCTGCTTGAGCTGGATGTAAATGAGAAGTCCTGTGATAAATTTGACCATGAATTCTGAAGCAATATGCTCCTCTACCGGCAGGTGGTACAATCTGTGCGCCCATTGAAGCAAAGGACAGAGCACTGTTGTACGACCTTATGTTTTTCTTGAAATGCTCAGATAAATCATGGCTACCATCCATCAATCCTTTCATTTCTACTGGATATGTTGAAGCTTCTTCAATTATCTTCCCATTATGGCAGCAATGGGTGTAAGCTCCTCTGACATTCTTTTCTGCCCCAAAATACAAACCCCCACATTTCAGACAAACATTGCCCATTTCTCCACAGTTATGCTCTTCAACAACCGGGTAAAGAAAGGTTCTTGCGGCATAAAAAGTTTGTATCTGAAGGAAGTTTTGTTCTTCAGTGACGTTCAGACGGCGTCCTCTTGCATGCTGTGCCATGGTTGACAGTCGGTGACTTCTCTGTTCTTCCGTTTCCTCCGCTCTTCTCTCCTGGTCACGTTGTGCCATGGCTTGCACAGTCGGTGACTTCTCTGTTCTTCCGTTTCCTCCGCTCTTCTATCCTGGTCACGTTGTACCATGGCAGCCAATCGGTGACTTCTCTGTTCTTCCGTTTCCTCCGCTCTTCTCTCCTGGTCACGTTGTACCATGGCAGCCAATCGGTGACTTCTCTGTTCTTCCGATTCCTCCGCTCTTCTATCCTGGTCACGTTGTACCATGGCAGCCAATCGGTGACTTCTCTGTTCTTCAGTTTCCTCCGCTCTTCTCTCCTGGTCACGTTGTGCCATGGCTGCCAATCGGTGACTTCTTTCTCCTTCAGTTTCAGTGGCTCTTCTTTTGCCTTCTCTAATTGCCTGCCTTCTACGGGCAGCATCACCTGTAATGCTTCTTTTCCGTTTAGGCATTGCAGATGAAAAACAATCAAAACAAAGCGGGGGGGAAAAACTATTTAAAACTTTAGAGCTAGACCTGATTTACAAATTGAATTAATACGATGCAATGATTTTCAACATTAAAACATGCTAAATAAATTACTACAAAATAAAGTTTCAAGCACCTATTTTTACTTTTAAGAAAGACATATACAAAAACAATTTAAAGTTTATCACTGATCTAATATTATGCAAATAAATACGTTACGTTTGAAGAATTACTTTGAAAATCTACAACAAAATTAAAATAGAAACAATCAAACAAAGTAAAAATATTAATTAAAACTTAACAGCTTAACTTTTAAAAAAGACACATACAAAATGAATTTAAAGTTTTGCACTATACTCTACAAATAAATACGTTAGGTTTGAGTAATTCCTTTGAAAATCGACAACTAAACTAAAACAGAAACAATCAAACAAAGTAAAAATATTAATTAAAACTTAAAAAGAGAGTACTTATCTTTTTTTCTTTGTCCAAGAAATGCTAAAAAATGTTTAGCTTTTTTTTCTTTGACCAGAGAAATTCAAAAATATTTTAGAAATGGCGGTAAGCCAGAGCAGCCAGATTCACGATTGTCACATAACGATATTCACATAACGATTGAAAAATTTCGATTCACGATTACATTTAAATGTATTGTAAAAAATTTATTGATTTTGATATTTAAAAAAAAAAATTAATAATAAAGAATATATAATATGAACATAGGTTTTTTTTTGCCTAAGGAATTTATGTCTATTTAACTGACTATTTCCGGGGGAAAAAAATTAAAAATCAGAAAAAAACCTTTTTCAAGGGAAAAAAAAATACGGATATAATTTCGGGTTCATGGGTTTCTGGGAACCCTCAGACCCTTATCTGGCTAGAAAAAGTTCTGTATAGGTCTTGGTTAAGTTGCATTTTCATGCTGGATAGTATGGAGCTTAGCAATTGGATGAGTGGCGATCAGGCCGGTAGGCGGGCTTCGAGGCGATGATCTTTGGCGGCTCGGTTTTGGAATCTGGTGGAAGAGAGAGTGTCTTCCAATTTGGATGTAGTAGTGATGAGGATATTGGCTCAAAAAAGGCTGCCCATGGGGTCTGAGTGTGTGTAATGATGTGTGGCGACGCAATGTCCAGTAGGAGAAAAAATTTAAGACAAGTATGAAAAAAACGACCGGCGGGTTTCTACGAGGCGGACATCATCCTTCACATTGACCGCGCACGGCAGTGCTGCAGTTATAGTCTTGAGTGTAGCGGGAGCTCTCAGCACTCCGCCACCAGACAGTTAACCAATGTTTGGCTAAATGTAAAATCGCCTATTTTAAATTATTTTAAAAAATCATTACTTTATTTTAAGGGCGTAATTTTTACGTTAATGCTCTCAAACATCACCAACTATTTGCAAAAATAACGTACTTTGAAATAAAAAATGTACAAATTACTACTTTTTAATTTATTTCTCAGAAAAAAACATAAGTTTACGAAAATCACAAAATGTTTTTTAAAATCCGTAATTTTGAAGCAATTTTTTCAATCTTCGTATATGTTACGGATAATATTACTGTACACACGGAAAAAAGGTTTTGTGAGATTATCTTCATAAATGACGAAGTTATTCAATGTGAAGTAAAAATTAAGACTACTTTTTAAAAATTCTATAAAAAAAAGTTTTGGAATTTTATTTTTTAAATGAATGGATCTAAAAGAGAAAGGCTTGAAGTTAATTAGTGTAGAATATCGATTTAATAACACGAAAAGTAATTCATACCCAACGATTTAGAAATAATTTTCATAAAAACGCATCAGTTTTAACACTATTTTAAAAAATTCGAAAAAAATAGAAAATATCGTTATTTTACAAAAAAAATTACACCGTGTCGTGGCGAAATAAATGATCTTTCCGATTCTGTAATTATTTTTTGTCTAATTTCGACACCGAAAATCGGATGACAATTTTAATATGGTGGAAAACGTAAGATTACCGCTCGGCCGAAACGGAAGGGAAGTTCCGCCAAGTAAACAACCGGCAGGAGTAAAACAATTCGGCGTTTTAAGGTTTTTAATTAATATCTTTTTAACTAATTACAATATCGGAATATAAATAGGCAATACGGCTTCCCCGGAAAATTCCCGATCTTTTGGTACCTTCCGCGACTTTCTGCGTGGTGCTGTTCGTGAGAAGATAGACGCACATAGATAGATAGATAACAGTAGTTGTTTACCTTCGAATTTTAATAGTGTAAGACTAGCTTTCATGGCCCGGCGTTGCACGGCTTATACCGAGGTATAACTATCCCATGTTAATTCTCCTTTATTCTAACGCAACACTTTGTGGGGTTTCACGCGTACGATGTAATGCATTCCCGTGATTGCGTGTCATGGCTTTGTTGCTTAACATTTTCCCTTCTCTTCGCAAATTCTCGATTCCTAGTACCACTGAAGACCCGCGTGTAGCGGATGCACTAAATATGTCGAGAGCTCAAACGTCCTCCGTTGTGTGGTGGTAGTTAGAGAGGGTGCCAGTCAGGTGTCGTCCGCGTCACTTGACATGGTTCAAAATTACGCGACCGTCCCAAAAGCCTCGTGTGCTGAACAGTGGGACGTAATATTCACTCAATCTCACAATTCAGTCACTCAATATTATTTTCCGAAATTACTTTGATTTCTGTTTTCTTTCCTCTCCGCTTTAGCCCGGCGTGCACGGCTTTTACCGAGTGAATAACTTCATCCCCATGGAAATTTCGTGTTTCCCTCAGGCCGATAGCACTTGTGTGTGCGTGCGTGCGATGTGAGTGATTTCTTTAACAATCTCATAAAAACTCCCTTTTTCGAAATTTGTTCTTGCGTTGTGTGGTGTGGTAATTATTAAAGGTGGGTGAAAGCTCATGTGTCGTCCTCGTCACTTGAGCATGGTTGAAAATTTCGAGGTCCGTCACCAAAAACCCTCGAATAGGCAAACAGTGCGAATTTAAAATCACCCACTCACTCTCCAATTCTTCGTTTACCGAGTGAATAACTTCATCCCCATGGAAATTTCGTGTTTCCTTCAGGCCGATAGCACTTGTGTGTGTGTATGCGCGCGATGTGAGTGATTTCTTTAACTATGTCATAAAAACTCCCTTTTTCGAAATTTGTTCTTGCGTTGGTGTGATGTGGTAATTCTAAAAGATGGGTTAAAGCTCAGGTGTCATCCTCGTCACTTGAGCATGGTTGAAAATTTCGAGGTCCGTCACCAAAAACCCTTGAATAGGCAAACAGTTCGAATTTAAAATCACCCACTCACTTTCCAATTCTTTCCTTTTCCTGAGTGAATAATTTCATCCCCATGGAAATTTCGTGTTTCGTTCAGGCCGATAGCACTTGTGTGTGTGTGTGTATGCGCGCGATGTGAGTGATTTCTCTAACTATGTCATAAAAAATCCCTTTTTTGAAATTTGTTCTTGCGTTGGTGTGGTGTGGTAATTTTAAAGATGGGTGAAAGCTCAGGTGTCGTTCTCGTCACTTGAGCATGGTTGAATATTTCGAAGTCCGTCACCAAAAACCCTCGAATAGGCAAACAGTGCGAATTTAAAAATAACCCACTCACTCTCCAATTCTTTCGTTTTACCGAGTGAATAACTTCATCCCCATGGAAATTTCGTGTTTCCCCTCAGGCCGATAGCACTTGTGTGTGTGCGTGTGTATGCACGCGATGTGAGTGATTCTTTAACTATGTCATAAAAACTCCCTTTTTCGAAATTTGTTCTTGCGTTGGTGTGGTGTGGTAATTATTAAAGATGGTGAAAGCTCAGGTGTCGTTCTCGTCACTTGAGAATGGTTGAAAATTTCGAGGTCCGTCACCAAAAATTTTCGAATAGGCAAACAGGGTGAATTTTAAAATCACCCAGTCACTTTCCAATTCTTTCGTTGCAATTTTTATTTCCCGGAAACGAAAATGTAGTCTTTTCAAAAATAGTTGTATGCTGAAAAACAGACAGAAAGTATAAATTTTTAAAATTACAAAATTCCACTATATTTAATTCTTGGAGTAAAATTGTGAGGATTTTTTTGAAATATTCGACTCGGGGGAAAAAAGTTTCATGCAATTACCTTTTTAAAAGAAGAAATTATTAAATGATTGATTTAAGTATTTTGAGTGTTTTATTAAAATTTGTTCAAAAAAGTTTTTGGCTTTTTTTTAAATCACTGATTCTAAGTTTTAAATTGAAAATTTCGAAGTCCTTCGCCAAAAAACTCTGGAGTAGGTGAACAGTGCGACTTTTTAAAAATCCCTCACTCACATTTCAATAACGGAAAAAATATTGCCACAGCAAGTTTGACCTTGGCCGCTGAGCGTTAAACAGAGGGGAGAAAAAATAATAATGATTCTCGCGCATGCGCAAAGCCTTTAGAATGTCTAAAGTTTTCATTATTTTTTTGAGGCTCAATTTTTAATTGAAAATTCCAAGTTTTCACATA
>BMAO01021984.1:0-20519 GCA_019973975.1 Trichonephila clavata
GACTCTGTGCCCAACGCGACCGCTCTAGGGTTGCGTTCCAATGAATATTCGTCGAACAAAGGGGTGGATGCACGGAACATTTCTCTCATCTCTCAAGAATCAAATTCATTAAGATATCCGACTACCCTAAAATTGTGAATTTTGCCAAAGATTGACAAATTTTTTCATGATTTTATTTTATACGCTATCTTATTAGCTTTATAAAAATACCAGTTTTACGTTCACTAGAACAAAATCTACACGTGTTTTAGTAAAAGCAGATGCCATTACTTTAAGCAAGATTTCATACTTTGAAACGCGTTTTACTCGAAAAATATTTTTTTAAAAAAAATACTTAAACAAGGCCAGCGATTGCTCAAAAAGTTTTGAAAATAATTAACTGAAATTTTTTCTGTAAGTTTTCCGTATAACAGTATAATTGTTTTAAACTTCAGATATATCAATCACTGTTTTATTACAAAATTTACAGTCCCTTTTGTTAATATAACTACGGTTTTTTTTAAAGCAATTACATATAATAACCGAGATAAAGTGCTCTAGTTTTTGTAAAAAAAATATCTCTTAACCAGAAAGTCATTTAAAAAATAAACAACATAGCAACACATTAAAATGAAAAAAAAAATGAAAATTTTTTATAAACGTTTGGTACAGAATGGGCCCCATTTATGCTATTTACCTATTTTTCCCCATTTTAGTAATAATAATTTCTTTCTCTTCTTAATTTTAGCATATTTTTTTATAAAAATGTACTAAACAAATCTAAAAGTAACGAAAAAAATTCCCATATCTCCATTTTTTTTTTTTTTAATTTAGCACAACCCGTTTGATACCTTAAGATGGCATGGTGTGGAAAACTCAGATCAGGCGTCTTGGCCACCTGACTTTGATTCGAATTTAAGAGGTTCTTCTCCAATAGCTCCCATGTAACTTCAAAAAGTGACGTTAATAAAATATCAAATCAATTGATATAAAGCGTCGGTATGAAAAAATATTGGTTTGTTAAAATTTAATTGAATTACTAAAAAAGCTTATTTCAGCTACTCAATAATGTTTTGAAAAAAATGTATATCTTAATTTAAATGCGTAGAATATATATTAGTAAACCATTAACTAACTGGTTAATCTATTATCTGTCCTTTATTTAAACATATATTTATTTCATTCTGTTTCTCAATTTCTTTTTTGTTGTAATACTCAGTTTATTGTAATTTTGTTAAAACAATTGCTGTTGTCTAACTCTTTTGAAAACGACTTAATGTTGATTGCATGCCTACATTTAGAAAAAAATGTTTATCATGTAACTTTGGTGAAATTTTTAGGAAAAGAATGTAATTTGATTGGTTATTCATTTACCTCGAGTGTACTTTAAGGCAAAACTAGGATTCTTGATGATGACTGAGTGAGTGAATATTAACGTTGTGCTGTTCATCTACACGAAATCTTTTGATGACGGGCCTCTAAATTTTGAACCATGGTCAAGGGACGAGGGCAACATCTGAATTGTCCCCCTCTCCTAACTACCACACCAACGGTACGACATTTGAGCTTTTGACAGATTTAACGTGCATCGCTTACCCACACGGGGTCTTTAGTGTTACCAGGCTATGATTAGTTTCTCTAGTAAAAAAATCAAGGTATTAAAATATAAATTTGGTTCTTCAATCATTGCTGCTGCAACTGATGTTTAAATCCAGAAACTTTGACAACACCTTACATTATGAATGGAATTTGATATTTCTAATACATGTAAATATGTTTTAAATTTTTTAATCCTGAAGGTATTTTTGCTATTTTTGAAAACATAAGCAGGCACGTATATAGCTTTGTAGATTTTTTTGTTTTGCTTGAAACATATGCTATAGAAAAGCGTTTGACTTGATGGAAGAGAAAGTTTTCACGCAGTAGTTTCACTAACTCCTTTTTATAAGCTTCACTTGTATGTAACGGAATCTGTAAATTCAATATTTTTATCCACTTTGAAAGGTCAGATTTATTCAAAATTTCGCTCACTTGTCTAGGACTGATGATAATACAATAATTTAATAATTTTGTTCTAGTGTCCTGATCATGCTCAAACAATTTCCCCATTTTCATATCCCAAACCACCATCTAGCGATTAATATTCAGACCCCATTTCCAGATTTGGCGACTAAAAGATTAAGTTACAACTTAGTTCGATTAACTATTAAAGGGTGTTTTTTAGTTTTATTTAAACCATAATTTATTTTTGCTTTAATTCGTATTACAATGTTTGTGTATTTAAAAGATTTTAAATCGACAGGCGTTTCGTTACTTTCAGATTTATTTGAATATTTATTGAATTTCTATTATTAAGAAGGTTTAAAATAACACGGCGAAAAAATAGAATTTTTATGAATTTTTTCATTTATAAATTATTAAATAGAAATTAAATTATTAAATAAAATGAAACAATATTAAATGGAAAAAAAATCTTCCATATAACATTCATTTAAGACCTCTTAAAATTAAACGGAAACTGAACAACTTTAGAAAATAAACAATGTCGGCATTTCAGGTAGAAAACGATTACAATCAATTAAATTGCAGTATTTTATTAGCGCATAATTTTCTTAATTTATTTCAGACTTAATTTCTAATCTTGTGCACCGCTACTCTTTGCGAACATAAATAAATATAATTTCGAAACTAAAAAGAAGCTTCCATTATTTTTTCTTTAATAAAAACACTATCTTTCTTAAACCAAAACAAACTGAAAAGGAATTCGAATTCACGTTTATAAGTTCCCAAGGGAACCTACATTAAATGATCTGTAACCGAGAGAGAGAGAACCAAGAGTTCCACAAAAAAGAATAAATTAATTAAATAACATTCTCTAGGCGTGAAAGCACTTGTACAAAAAATATAACTCCATTTTAGATAAACCTTATATTTTATTGTCTATGTTGTTTTCGAAGTGCAGTAACCTTAACTTTGTTGTTGGGTTACATTTCGAAAGCTGTCTCACAGAATAAAAATTATTGCCTCCATCTGTTTCTTTAACCCTTATTTTTTCCGTCAGCTTCGCCAAAACAGAGGTAATGGCGTATGACGAACTTTTCAGCCGTACGGATGTTTTCAGACGGGATGTTTTGTCTGACTTCAATGCTGTGGAATGATAGCAGTTTGTTTTATATATATATAATATTTGCACATCAGTAATTGCGGTGCTTTTTCCAGAAAAGGTGTTGGATGGAAATATATGGTGTCGGATAGATAATAATAGAGTAGAAATCATTTGGAATGTATAAATATACCGTGAAAAAAGAAATAAAACTCTTGTATGAACTCTGTTTTGAATAGTGAAATAATATTTATTTGTGTGTGTTGAGAGTTTATTTTAATTTAATACAATACATATTTTTAAGAATGACTATTAGTGAGTGAATATTAACGTCGCACTGTTCAGTTACTCGAGGCTTTTAGTGAAGGATCTCGTAATTTTGAACCATGTTCAAGTGACTGCATCTCCTCTCCTAACTAACACACCACACAAACGGGAATACATTTGAGCTCGACAGATATAATGCGCATCGCTTCCCTACAAGCCGGGTCTTCAGCGGTACTAGTCTCGAACTCATAACACGCCGGCAACGAGACCGTTACCTTGACCACAAGGTTACAGCGGCCACAAATGAATATTAGTAATGCAATAATTAATTCGATCATTCAATTCTCGGTTACTTCAATTTACGGCTTCCCGAAACCAAACAATAGCTGTTATTTATAGCTTTGCGTAAATAAAGTTTAATTAATGAATTTTATTCAGAGATATAGGTATAGGACAAAACAGAAACACCTATTGAAAAATGAAAATTTTCTATAAGTAAGAGGTCGGGCCACCTTTTTGTCCCAGAGTGACAGCTTGGATTCGACGTGGTATTGGCAAATATGTCTCAAACTCAGTACATCGGATTTCTCACTAATTCCTCGTGCAGGGCAGTCTCGAGGTCAGGGAGTGAGTGCATATTAACGTCACAATGCTCAGCTACCAGAAGGCTTTAGTCTCTAGGTCAGATAGTGTGTGTGTAGAGGTGGAAACCGATCACAGACCTTGTTCTCTAAAAATCCCCAGACACTCAATGGTGTTCAGTTCAGGTGATTGGGACACCGTGTTAGATGTACTACTTCATCGTCATTCCCAATGAACCATGTCTAAACACAGCGAGACGTGTGAACATAGGCGTTGTCCTCTTGTTGGAATAAAGGACTTTCTCTATAGTTTTTGTATTATAGGGTAAATATGTGATCTGTGAGAATGCTTCGATAATGGTAGCCTGTGATCATCCCTCTCGAGACAACGAGATGCCCCAAATCACAGAAAGGTATTGCCCCTCCTCATCATCACAGAACCCCCTCATGTCTCATGGTTGGAACCAGGTTGTCAATTTGAAATACTTCTGCCGGAGTTCGACAGACGAACACACGTCAGGTGGTCCTAAATAATGTAAATGAGGATTCATCAGACCAGATGACTCGTTCCCTTTGCAATTGTTTCCAGCTTAGGTGGTCTCAGCACACTGTAGTCTCTTCATAGCATTCCGTGCCTTAAGATAATGGTTTGGAATAGATACTCTGCCATGAATGTTCATAGCATGCAACTCCAGTTGAATGGTTTTCATGGATACAGGGTTCTAAAAGGTGGGTATTATTAACTGCCGTGTAGCCTTGAGTTTTCAGCTGTCTATCCTCTTCAACACCCATCTATCACGGTCCTTCGACTGTTAACCCCTGTTGTGCTTCTTAGAAGAAACATTACCAGAACTGTGTAGACTGTCATAACTCTTGACACAGTGGTCCTTTAAACACCCACAAGAAGGGCTGTTCTGGATACCGGTGATCCAGCGAGGCGAGCTTCAACTATCGTACCTCTTTTCACGTCGGAGAGGTTGGATATAATGACGCTTTGCTAAGAACCTAATATTTCATGCAACTCTCACACTGATAAATGCTTTCACCTCCACTAGGTGGCACACTGTTGCGACATGTGGTGACAGTTTATTTGATGGCCAAAGGATGACTCATTTTTAAATGGGTGTTCCTATTACTTTGTCCTATATCCGTATTTCGGTTACTTCATAGATATAAATAAAACTTTGCAATACCACTTACCATTTCATTTTAGATAAATAATTTCAATGTAGCATTTTTTATCCACTTTTTGTTTATCAGTAGAGTTCGTAGTATCATTTATGAGTCAGACATGATTTATCAATGTCTGACCTCATAAATGAAAGTCATGATAAAAACAGAAACTAAACTAGTGACACATTTACACTCTATGAACTAAATAATATCCAGACTATAGCTTATGTTTATTCGAAAAAAAAATTGACTGCGAGATGCTTACGGCATCGTATCTAGGTATTCGTAATATAAATATTCTAATAAATTTACCCTGAACTGCATTATACAAAAGAACGTTTCAACTATTTTTTTTTTCTGAAGGGATTATAAGTTGACACATTTTTTAGGAACTTTTTCTGTTTTGACGGTGCAAATCTCGCCAATCAGCGTTATTGGCGACTACATAAAATATACACATAAAAGATTTTTTTTATAAATGTTAAAACCAAGTTCTTCATCGATTTTTAATGTTTTATGAAGAAGTCGTTACTGATAAGAAAAAGTTTTGAAATTATGATAGTAAAAGGTTGTCATCGGTAATATTCAGTTTGGCGTCAGTTGCATCATTTTTGGCGAATTTATTGCTTGCGCCAGCGAAATGGAAAAGTACTCATTTTTTATAAAGAGAAGAATGTTCTAGCAAGTAATATAATTCTTATAAATTTAATGCTCTTATCTTATTTTCAAACCGTAATTAATAATTTTTAGATAAGCATAGCCGTAAAGCATTTTAAAATTGGATGAATCCATGCTTCAATAACAAAAGCAACGCGGAAAATTTTTGAAAATTTTTTTACAATAATGAAACGGAGTAGGGTAAGTATTATGAAAAGGGTAATACAAGATATTTTAATTCAAAAATTCAATTTAAGTCATGTACTTCGTATTTTTACCATTTTATAATGATCAATTCAATGTTCATTCGTTCAAGTTGCACATCTTAAACATTAATTAATTTATATATTAATAACTAACCTAAAGATTTATTAATTTTATTTCTAATTTCAATCAAATACATTTGAGGTACTTTTTAAAAAAATAAGTAAATATATAATTACTGATATTATAACATTTAGATTTCTAATTAACAATACTAAATATTCGAATGAAATTTGAGAATGTTGAAACTTAGGTAAAGCCTTACAAGCAAAAATAGAATTTTTGGACCTATATTAAACACACTAAACAAAACAAAACATTTTTATAATCCACTTCACTAATTTTTTTAAAAAATATCATTTAAAATGAATTACAGTGTATTAAACTTTCTGAAATAATCATAAAGGCTTAAAAACTTTCGATAAATGACATCCAAATACTAACATACAAGCACACAGACGCATTATATTTTAATATACTATTACAGCTGCGTAAAATGCACATTTTCAGTGCAGCTCTGTCTGGCTTAAGAAATAGTTTAACATGTCTAGTAAATATATGCCAGAATTTTAATAAATGCTTTAGTTAAACATTTGGTTTATTTCTTAACTAAATATAATATATAATGTTTCTACGAAAGTATTCTCCAAAATAATGATACGGTTTCAGTTACAAGGTCTCTGGACGATTTTACTAACCATTGAATTTCGAAGCAAATCCACCATATCGAGATTTATAACAGCAGGTGATTCATTGATCATGTTATGTTTTATGCATAAAATAACATTTTATTAACAGAATGTATCTTGTTTGTTAAAAATGCGTAACAATTATTCTGTAAAAATAGAATTTATAATATTTTTAATCCCTATAAATAAAGTTTTTCGAGATCATTAATAAAGTCCTTTCTAGGAAAGTCCTTTCTAGGAAAAAATTCACTTTCGTCATAGGTTTCTCGAGTAATTCCAGAAGCATCCATACGGTCACCAAAAATACTACCCAATATGGTTGCAAAAGCACAAAAAATGGTTCCCATAACGGTCGCCAAAATGCCAACTTTGAACCAGATAGCAAATTAAAAACTTAAATCCTGAATAGTTAAGGGGGGGGGAAGCACGATACGAGGTACCACGAAAATATTAGAACTAAAAGACGCCAGCTAATGTCAGGCTTGTAAGGATATGGACACCAAATTGAGTATATTCAGTTTTAAAATTTGAGCAATGAGTATATACAGTTTTAAAATTTGAGCAATGAGTATATACAGTTTTAAAATTTGGGCAATGAGTATATACAGTTTTAAAATTTGGGCAATGACTATATACAGTTTTAAAATTTGGGCAATGACTATATACAGTTTTAAAATTTGGGCAATGACTATATACAGTTTTAAAATTTGGGCAATGACTATATACAGTTTTAAAATTTGGGCAATGAGTATATACAGTTTTAAAATTTGGGCAATGAGTATAAACAGTTGCATAATTTGTACAATAGGGGTTGGGCCGTGGTTAGGCTGACAGGGGGTAACGCTTACGCTACCTAGTATATTTTAAAAGTCGAATAAAAATTTTACTCATACTATTTTTTAGAAAAAAAATAGTAAAAAAAAACGATAGTGATCTAGTTAGTGCAAAGAGTTTTCACATTTATTACATTGCTGGCTATCTTGAGTACTATACTGTGAAGGAAGCATCTAAAAGATTTGGAATTTTCACGTGTACACTTCCAAAATACTTAACAAGGGATGAGCATTCGTGAGTGAGTGTTTATTAAAGATATACTATAAAGGATCATAAGAGCTTTTGACGATGGGACTCTTAATTTTGAACTTTGCTCAAGCGATGTGGACGACACCTGAACTGCTACTCCCTCTCCAAACTACAGAGTGCCGACGGAAAGAATTTAAGCCTCGAAAGATCAATTCATTTATACGTCTGATCTTCAGTGGCTGTGTGGCTCGAACTCATGGCATGTCTACCACTAGTCTGTGACCATAACCACCAGGACACCGCCACTACCGAAAAATGTGTCTGAAGTAACAAATGATTATATTTTTAAATCATCACACCGACTTAAGGGTCTAAGGACTCTTAAATTGAAATTTTTTCAATTTTTTGAAAAATATATATGTTAAAGCCTCAACATTTCTGAGCATTTTGATACCAATTGTTGTTGATACTGTAAAAAGTTCCGAAGTTATTGAGAAATAACTAGAGAAATTTAAACAACATCCCTATCTCTTTCGTATCTTTAACTTCATTTTTCTCAAAACAACAAATTTTTTAGCTTGCGCGCAGAAATTTTCAGAAACTATTTATGAGATCGATTTGAAATTTCATACTCGTGTTCAAATATGGCTCTTCATAAGTTATACTTCAATTTTCAAAAAAAATTTAATAAATTTTTTTTATTTGAATTTGAATTTATATTTATTTTTTAAATTTTTTGTTGTAATTGTATTTAAAAAATATATTTTTTCTCTAAATTTTTTTAAAGTTTGTATAACTTTGAAAGTGAAAATTTTTATACCAAGTAAAGTTAATTTTGTAATTTTTGATCAATTTTGTACTTCAGACTTGTGCGCGCTGTAAAATACTAATTTTCAAATTTTTGAAAAATTGTCCAATTTTTATTTTCTTATAAATTTTAAAAATTTTCCTAAAATTCTCCGGAAATTTGAGAACGAATGTAAATATATGTGATTATCATGTGATAAAAATTTCAAATGATTGTTTTGCTTTATTGCTAAGTTACATTGGTTTCAAGAAGGATATTTTTTTCGAGTGAACAGATATATATTAAGGTCCTAAGACCCCTTAAGAAACTGCTTTCATGGTGTTTCACAACCCATCTTCATTTTCTTAGTTATCTATTCATTTAAATCGGTTTTTCTACTAAATTGAGTGGGAGATAATAACTGTCTCTAATATTTTCAAAAATTGCTAAATATAAAAATGGTACCAATTTCTTTTCTAGTTGGCTGCATATTCGCAACTAAGCCTTTGCAGACAGTTAAGTGTCTGAAATGTGAGAGCTATTTCATGGTGGTATCCAGTAGCACACACAAGAACTTTTCAAGGTCAAACAAGGTCCATGGTCGAAAGTCCCCGAACTCGTATCATACCTCAAGACACCAATTAATTCTTCTGATTTTGTAAACAAAAAACAGTAAAATATAAATTATTGAATTAATAATTAGCATTAACTAATAAAATAAATTGTTAATTACAAGTACTGAAGTAAAAAATGTATTTATATATAAATATATATATATATATATAAAATGACTTCTAACTCTTTAACTTTACCCCGTTAAATTATTTCCTAGTTCTTTCGCACAAGACTGTTACAATCTTAATCTAATTGCTCGCGAGCATTTGCATCCACTCACGACTCCTGTTACAAAAGAGTCGTACGACCTTCACCACCAGTGTAAAAACTCGGAGCAGACGGTTACGCGCTCTCTTTCACTTCTGTATTTTGTCTGCGTCAACATGTAGCCGGAAGCAGATTGTTTTGTGCTTTGTGTATTTTTGTGTGTGTTTATTTGTGATTGTCCATCTATGTGTCTTCATTTTCAGTGTTTAATAAAGAAGAATAGCTTTGCCACAATACTGCCTCTTCCATAATATTGAAAATTCAACATCAACCATATAAGGAAATACCAACACCGACCACGCTATCAAGATCTTTGACAAAATCGTCCTCTTTTACTAAATCCGTCATCATCGTTATATATATATATATATATAGGATTATCATCAATAAAAAAAACTCAAGGGTTTCGGGAGCGTGTCCGGACCCCTAGGACACCCCTTGTGGGCGCCACTGGTGGTATCATTTGTCGGGAGCTCTCACAACCAAATTTTGATGCTTGAATTAATTTTAATTTAAGCTCTTTTTGGAGGCTAAATATTACCGTGGTTTAATTTTGCCAAAAGTATCAGAGCCAAATTGATATTCAAGGGATCTTTTACATGCCACATAATCATATGCCATGTCAAAAAACCTATTAACTGCAGCCGGGATCGAACGCGGAACCTTGGACTTGCGAAGAATGGGCAAGCTTCATCTTTGGCACCAAGCCAAAGTACCGTAAAAGCCGGCGTATAACGCGCACTTTGAACACAAAAAATAAGATCGAAATTTATGGGTTCGCGTTGTACGCCAGGTATAATACGAGAGCTTTAAAAATAAAAAAGATGAGCGTATAAAAATTAAACTTCTACATGGATCGAAATACTGTTTATTTAAACGAAATGACATTCCTTTATGAGCTTTAAAGGGTTGTAGTTCTAGAAGTACATTTTTTTTACTAGTTTAGAATCATACCTTGGTTAAATGACTACAAAACACAAGAGCATTGTGCACGTACAATACAGGTTTCTTCGTAAAAAGTGGGTGCACGTCATACGGCGAATACACCTTAAAATCAAAAACTGCAGCTTGGAAGGCTGTTTGCGCGTTATTTGCCAGATTTTACGGTAATATGTTGACTTCTAAAAAATATCATTAAAACCGAATTTTTTTGTAATATTTTGATTTAATTTTTAATTTGATGCATGAAATTTAAGTGAAAACTATGAATTTATAGCAATCACTTTCATTTCACTCATTTCAATTCTAAAACTCAGCAGATTCCGAACAGACAAGTCTGCCTTTGCGTCTATTGTTTTCTTACCTTGAATCGCAGACATTTTAAAGTTCATCGACTTTTTTTAAAATTACGTAGAAAACGAAACAACAACCTTAAAAAAAATGTTTATTTAAAAAAAACTATCGACCCGATAGGTTCATTGGGTTGTTGAATTCGAGTCGCCGGGCAATACAGTATCGTGGGAATAAATTCCAAATGCAATTGAAAAGGAATAAGAAACCTCAACAATCCAACAAAATCAGCCAAGCGTAATCAGGTAAATTATCTGTGAATTTCAGCGTGTGTATTGAATTTGGAGTGGAATGTTTTTGGAGTGAATATTTACAAAACGGTTGGTGATTATATGAACAAAACGTGGGAAGTTCAAGGTATAATGCCTCGTGTGACCACTGGAGCAGCAATGGTTTCGGGTATCATAGCTATTAATACATGGGTGCGTCATTAAATTGACCTGTGATTAGAAATATTTCGGCCTGAGAAGTTTCTAGCTGAGTAATCTTGTTTTTAAAAACACAATGATTGAACTCAATGAGTTTTTAACCTTTGTTTAGTATATGATGTGTAGAGAAGCACGAATTTATTTTTACCTTATTGCTTTATTATAAAGGAGAAGGGTCACGCGAATGAGTCACGAAATGTCGAAAGACGGGCAAAATTTAAACTTGTAGCTCAAATTTTATTTTTTGAGATATATGAATTCTTTGTTTTTGGTTTTAAAGTGTCCGAATATGTTTCTAAAAATAGCATAATAAAATCATAATTTTAGGAATCGACACCAATAAATATACATACTTAATCAGCAATATTTAATGTAAATTATAATTGTGATATGTTGTAAAATTTAGATAAGTAAAAACTTCGAATATTTTTAAAAAAATGTTGTTGAAGAACTAGAAGAAGTAATAAATTTATGTCAATAAATTTATTACCAAAAAATCCTTTATACATTTATGTAGTGAAAGTATTAAAACTTTGATGTTTTGCTTAAACTCCAGAACTGGTTAAATAAATTTAACCCGCGATCACTCGCGAGGGGTGTTCTGTACACCCCAGCAACAAGAAAAGCTTCCTAGCATACCAGAAAGAATTCGCAGAATCATGATTTTTCTATAGCTGCACATTTTAGGTAATTGAACCTTCAGGCCTGATGCAATCACCCACGCTCGGACGATTGGAACGTAACGACCTTCAAAAGTTTACCTGGGGAGCTGAGAGCTCCCCGCGAGTATATTTTAGTACTCGAAGCATCTAAAATAGGGTAAGTTTTACTCTTTTAATTATATATATTTTTTTCAAATATATTAATATGCATGCCTATTTTATTTAAAATTTCAATAATCCTAGCATAAAAGAAAAACTTAAAAATAATTGTAAAATATAATTTTTTGTTAAGTTTTTTTTTAAAAACACTTTTCAGAAATTATGGCAAAAATTCCATGGGGGAGGTAGCAACAGCGACTCTGTCATTTATTAGATACTTTATCGACAGATTCTGAGGATGAAAGAAGTGATTCCAAAGACTGTGTAATTTCAGAAGAGCACCATATTGAACAATCTGTTCATCCCATGGATAGGGCACAAGAATTGGAAGAAACTTGAGAGCAAAAAACAACAAATAAATTGAAGGAAACAAATAATTGACAAAAAAAAAATCAAAGGAAGCTTTACTGACACAGAAGATAGTAAAAAAGCATTAATTCACCAAAGAAGGCTCTCTGCACTGTTTGGCCACGGGTAAATGATGTAAAAACAAATTCATTTTGCCTTCAATGTAAGAAAAGTATGTGCTTAAACCATATGAACAGTCTGCTCTGAATGTTTGGAAAATGATTAAAATATTTGTTTTCTACTTTCTACTATCCTTAACATTCATTACAAAGTAAGTTTATACGTTTTACTTATGATTTAGGAAAAAAATACAAAATTATGTGTTTTAAAATGAAAATTTTGTAGGTTTAGTTTAAATAAATGTTAGTTTTACTTGTAGCAATAAATTTAATAATTTTATTTGCACAATACAAAAAACATCTTGTACTTTATAAATATGTATTATAATTGACTTAATTTTTTTCCCTACTTAAATACACCTGTTAAAAGTTTGGGGTGTTTCCCTACACCCCCCTTTGAGTAATGACGGTAGCAAAAATAGGCGCGAGGTTCGAGGGTTAAGAAAGATTTTTTATAAGGTGGTTATTGAAATAACAGGCCATAATTAAAAAAATATTCATACATTAAAAATTACTTTACTATATTTCATATTCAAAAAGTTTCACATATTTTTAGTTTATCAGACTCGCCATGATAGATTTTGAGCTATTGAAATGCCCTTTTCTGGTAAACTAAAGACTCACTTCTGATTTTTCTAATTAATTGTAATTTAGCTCCTATGTTGCAAGACAAAAAAAAATGCTTTGTAAAGCCAAAGGATTAGTATATTCAATAAAATAAAAACCAAAATTTTTTGTTTTGATCGAAAATGGGTCATTTTAAAGTATTCAGATTCCTTAAAATTTAAAGCAATGCCCCAAATACATTTTTGATTTAAGGAATTTGTCTCAAATATTTTAATTGGGAAAGAAAATGTTAAACATAGAACTTTTTCCAGAAAAAACAACACTAAGTATTTTACAGCTTTAAAATCTTTTACAAATAAATCAAAATAAAAAGCCAAGATTTGTTTTTAATTGTAGGACGGGTGATTTAGTAAATATTAACATTGCAGTTCTCGAAGTCTTTTGGCTACGGACCTCGTAATTTTGAAACAGTTGTGCGATGGGAAAATAACCGTAAAACTATATAATTTTTTTAAAATCGAACTTAAATGACAAGGATGATTCAGATAGAAGTAAAATACCATATTTCATTTCGAAAAAAAAAATTAAAGCAAATGAAGATTAGTTGAAATGTAGCATAGTTTTCAAATAAACCGTTTAATATCGCAAATGAGAAGAATTTCAGTATCAAAACTCCAGAAATGTTTAATGCTTCTTTTCCTTCACACATCATTAAACCAACAACTTTCTGCAAAAGTTCGCAAAATTGGACACAAATATTAAGGCTTTTTCCACATTTTATAAAAGCATCATTACACAATGGCTTCCTTATACCTGAAACACTACGTTAAATATTTATTCTGAGAAATATAGCAGCTGTTTCAAATATATTAGAAAGATTAAGGATTTTGGAGAGAGGTTATATTTCTATTATACTTATATGTAAAACACTATTATGTGCGATAGCAATATGATTTATCACATGCCACAGGGTATTCTTATAAAATATGCAATTCAGAAAATTTTCATTTCCTTTATAGACTTTAATTTGTGTCTACAAACTTTTTATTTTTTATTTTCAATGGGCTGTGGGGATTTATGTCTTACCATTGCAGACCTAGTACATTCCCTGAAAGCTGGTATCTTTTTATTAGTGCGGCACCATATAGGCGAATACCTATCACCGCAGGTAGTTTTGACGCCCAGTTTCCTCCCTTAAGGGAGGTACCTGAGCTCTGATGATGTGAACCTGTACTAGAATTTAATTTTTCCGAGAGCATCTAAGTCAAACAGACACTCTAGGGATCGTTTACATGCCGTATAATCATACGACATGGTAGCTGTCGATTTTCTGCATCACGAAAATCCACCGACTTAGGCATGGGTCGGATCTGCAATTTTAGGCGCAGAAGACTAGCGACAGACCAACCACGTCACCCAGCCGGTTGAATGTTTATAAATTAAATAGAGGTATATTCACTCCTTCAATTTAAAGTATCCGAATACGTTGAAAATGACCAAATTCAGTCAAGACAGATATTTTTGTTTTTTATTTTATTGAATAGAGCTATCTTTTGACTTTACGAAACATATTTTATTTTGTTTCTACGCTACCTAGAGGCCAAGTTACAATCCATTTTATAAAGTTAGAAAAACCGGAAGTGGGTATTTGATCTACCAGAAGTGGGCATTTAAATGGCTCAAAATCTATCACGGCGAGTCTAATAACTCAAAATATTACGAATGTATTTCTATAAAACTTTTTAAACCTGATATTTACTTTATTTTCTAGAGAATGTGCTAAAGTATTTTTTAATGTATGAATACTTTATGAGTTATGACTTGTTATTATAATAATGGCCCCATAAAAAATGTAGCATTTCTTATAATGTTTACTCAATGCGCTCTAAAATTTTCAAATTTCACCAACGGGAGGAAGTTTGAGCTCTCGACAGGTTTAAAGTGCATCGCTTCCCTACACGGCGGGTCTTCAGTGGTACTGGGATCGAACTCATGACACGCTAGCCATGATCCGACACCTTGATCACAGCGGCCAGCACGATAGTCCAGTGGTCATGGTCAAGAACTAGAGGCTGGCATTGCCATGTCATGGATTCGTGTCCTTGATCATACTCAAGACCCACCGTACAGAAAGATATATATTATATAAACCTGTTGATGCTGAAAGTTCACTAATTCACGTGGTGTGCAGAGTGAGGTGCCTGCTCAGGTGTCGTCCTCGTCATTTGAAAGAAGTTAAGAATTACAAAGTCCATGCCAATAGCCTTTGCATTGCCATAGGGTGTGACGTTAATAAGAAATCCCTTGTTGATACGATATTTTAAATGCTGTCATCAATATAATTTTATTTCATGAAAACAGATCTTAAGTTTGGAAGGATCAAACTGTTAATTTCGTGACCTTAGTTCAGCCGGCAGTATTTTTGTCGAGTCATGGGTTCGAATCTTGGTGCTACCAAACACCCACCAGGTAGAGGGAAAGATGCATATTAATTCTGTTGAGACTCAAAATACTCAAGGTGGCCATGGTAGCCAAGTGGTCAAGGCATCAGATCATGGCTAGCGTGTCATGTGTTCGATCCTAGTACCACTGAAGATCCGTCGTGTAGGGGCGTGAAGATCTGTCGAGAGCTCTAACATCCTGCCTATGGTGTGGTAGTTAAGAGAGGGTGTGCCAGATCAGGTGCCGTCCGCGTCACTTGACCATGGTTCAAAATTACGCGGTCCGTCGCCAAAGGCCCTAGTGTAACTGAACAGTGCGACGTTAATATTCACTCACTCAAAATACTCAAGATAGCATTGGGTCGATCGATTAGTTTTTTTACTTTGATTTTCAATGCAACAAGAAAGATATTGGGGACAGACCTCGTAATTTTAAAGCTCGGTCATGTGACGAGAACAATACACCAAGCTAGCACCCCCTCTCTAAACTATAACACCGCACCAAAGAAAGCCATTGAACCATGACAGACTTAACACAATGGGTCTTCAGAGGTACAGGAGCTCGAACTCATGACACGCCTGCCACGATTTCGTGATCATTACTACTAGACTACTATAGTCACCCGCGTAACCTAGAACCACGGTTAAATGACGACAGACATGGTGTGGAATCTTCGAGGGTACAGAGCCAGCTTAAGTGTCGTTCTTGTCACTCGACTTAGATTCAAGATTACGTCGCCAATAGCTTTCATTTTGCTTCGAAAAGTGACGTCATAAACAATCATTCATTGTATTTGGTACTCAAATGATTTAGTAAATAAGATAATCTGTGTACTTTTAATAAACTGTATTTCACATCATAAACAAAGGTTGTAGTAATTGGGGAAAGAATAATTAATAACTGAAATAAATCAGGTTAAATCTAAAGAATAGTTGAAATGAAGTTATCGTGTTTTATTGCAACTTGTCTTTAACTCTTTTTAAAATATTCTGATTAATTTTTCTTATTCATTGGATATCAATTAATTATAGTTAACATGTATGTTTAAAACAGTCTTTCTACTTTTTTTTAAAAATTCTGGTGGAAAAAATGGCGTAAGTGAAGGAAAATAATTCATGTCAGATTTATCGAATTTCAGAGTGAAATACCGCTTTCGAACAAAAACAGAGTTGCCGCCTACATCGAATAAATCTTTCAACATTGATTCTTTAATAGACCTTTTTAGTTATAATAAAATATTTAATTTAAGGACGCTAAAATACCAAAAACTTTTTTATTTCCTGCAAAAATATCATGATGCAGTATGATGGTTAAAAATATCACTCAAATATTATGAATTAATTGTCTAATTAATATTCCAAAATATTGTTTTAAGGTGTATTGGATTAATTGAATTAGAACTGAACCTATTCCACAGTAGAATTTTTCATTAATGAATTATTGTAAAATTTTAAGAAATACAAGTACATCAAAAATATGTAATCTTGTTTTTATCAAACTTATGATAACGAAATTTTATAAACACAAAATTGATAGAAAAACGCAATTTTTTATATTTTTTATATGATAAAAAAACACAAGATGCATCGTTTCCATTTTTAAAAAAATACTACAGAACAGAGTGACATTACCTCCATTTGAGTTTTCCAGAAATAAGTTCTTTGCCAGCTGTTTCCTTAATTTCTAATCGGACATTTTGAGTGTCGAATAAGCATTGAGTAATAATATGGCATAAAAAAACTGGCGTAATATTTATGCTGTCCGTAAATGCGATTCTTAATACAACATTTAGATCATGTTTGATTAAAACATCCATTCTAAGAATTTATTCTGAAAGGCGCAATCTACGCTACGTTTTGTGTTTTTTTACCGTGATAAACAACAGTATTATTTTAGAAAAACTTGTCGGACGCGCGGTTAATATTAACTTAAGTTCAGCCACCGCAGTAGCATGGCTGTAAAGTGGAAAGTTTTGTAGTCAGTATGTTTTGAGTTTGGGTCTATTTCTCCCAAGAATCGGAGTTGTTGAGTCACTAAATTTGTTTTGGAAGATAAAGGGCACACTAGAAATAACATTACACACTAACAACTGCTGATAGACCGCGTAAGTTTGAAACAGATTCAAGACAGCAGACAACATAGGTGCTTCTCTACACGCCCACATCACGATAAACGCAAGGACTATCAGCTCCAGCAAATTCAACAAGTATTCCAAGTCCAAATGGACTTCTGTATTATGAGACCCGAATCCTGGATTGAATAGTTGGTGTCGAGGTAGCCGAGAGTTAATGATACACAGTTAAATCTATCAAGACTCAAATGCCTTATGGTGGCATAATGTTAAAGTATGGAAATTGGGGTGCTAATGCATATGTCGTCTTTGTCACTTACTCGTAGTTTTAAATCATGAAGTCCATTATCAACAGCACACTTATTGCATCGGTAGATTGATTGATATTGTTATATATTTATTTACGAATAGTTATAAAATTAATTAATTATTTTTACCTAATTAATATTATGGTTATTAAAAATTGACCTCATAAATTTGAAACCAATATTTAGTGACATGAATGATACTAAAGCTGTCCAATCTCTACATTCCGCGTCATATTACCATGAGGACGTCAAGCTCGGTTTGGTTTAATTTGCATCGCCCGTTATATGACGTATTAGGGAAGAAAATACCTGATTACGATAGCGTTCTGCTATAAATTCGTTGTACATACCACGTCCTATAGGTGATTGATTTATTATTTTAACAAAGCTAGGCAATAAATATTGGTGACGATCCTGACACTCATGAACCACGTTCAAATGACGAAGGCGCAATCTCAGCAGGCACCTTATCTCCCAAAATCAGCATCAAGTCATCAAGGACTTCGATCCTTGGCAGAGATTACACAAGCATCAGTCCCACTACATCAGAAATACTCAACCTGCGGCCCACTGGGCCTTTTTCAGTGGCCTATTGCTCTACGAAATTCATTTATTTATAAAATTTGGTGGGAAATTCTTTGTTAAAAAATCAAATAAATCAATTTTGCTCTTTGCTGTCGATCCAGTATGGGTGCGAATTAATATTTTTTTCTGATTAGTGATAATAGACAACAGTGGAATAGCGACCATTTTATTATTGGAAACTAATTTTTAACCATCTTTCATATCTGGCAAGCGAAAAGTATTCGAAGAAAATAGATTGTTTCAAGACGATTGGGAAGTTGACTATTTTGCAGTGAAAAACAAGCATGATTCAGTAATTGTTTGGTTTATCCCGAAAGTGTATTTAAAAAATACTAATGAACAGGAATCATTCAATGACGCTTTTCCTCGAAGATCTCTTTCAAGAGATGATAAATATGCTTTCTTGAATAATCTTTACAGCAGCAAAAAACTGTTTTGTCAGTGGTAATGTCACAGCGATAACAAAGTCACCCTATGAAATTTGTTAGATCATTGGTAATCATATGAAACCGTTTACTGATGCAAAAATTGTGAAAGAGTGATTATTAAATGCTTCCAATTAAAAAAAAATTCAGTGACGAAAATAAAAATATAAAAAATAGTAAATAGAAAAAGCTAAATAGGAGTTAATATTGAGATCAATTTCCACATTTAAATTTTCTATGTTCTTTGTATTGAATTATTTTCCCCACCCCCTTTATTAATCCTCATGCTGCAGCCCGAGTGAAATAGCCATCATATGTATGTGGCTCGGCAGAAAAAAGTTTGAGTATCCCTGCTCTACACGGTGGGACAAAACAGATAGAACACTGCCCAAGAATTCCCAACCATGATGTGGCCACGGTAGCCAAGTGGTCAAGGTATCAGATCATGGCTAGCGTGTCATGAGTTCGAGCCCAGTACCACTGAAAACCCGCCGTGTAGGGGAGGGATGTACGTTAAATCTGTCTAGAGCTCAAACGTCTTCCCGTTGGTGTGGTGTGTTAGTTAGGAGAGGGGGTGCCAGCTCAGGTGTCGTCCGCGTCACTTGACCACGGTTTCAAAATTACGCGTCCGTCGCCAAAAGCCCTCGTGTAGCTGAACAGTGGGACGTTAATATTCACTCGCTCACCCAACCACGATATGAATTCTTCGTTAACGTTGCATTTTGAAGTTACCTTTCGGCTTTTGACTTCGTGCTTATGAGCCTCAGTCACATGATGTGGATAAAATCTGAAGTAACACCACCTCTTCCAACTTCTACTCCAATCCTAGTTGAGGAATTTGAACTTTAACGGATTGAAAAAGCGGTCTTAAATAGCATCAGAGCTCGAACCCGAAATTCGACAACGTAGCTAC
The DNA here is from genome assembly GCA_019973975.1 of Trichonephila clavata. Taxonomy (NCBI): domain Eukaryota; kingdom Metazoa; phylum Arthropoda; class Arachnida; order Araneae; family Nephilidae; genus Trichonephila; species Trichonephila clavata. The sequence continues at coordinate 19,723 of BMAO01021984.1, forward strand.
TATAGTTTGTGACTATAACCATTCGGTTGTTGAGGCTACAAAAAGGTAAGTGATATCCAGCTAAAGTGCAATCCTTAGGATTTAACTGTAAGGTTAATGTGACTTGTACCATCCAAAGTCAGCTTTCAGTGGAGGAACTACATTACATACATATTTCAAAAAAAAATTACAGTTTTTTAAAAAAAACTAAAAAACACCCTTTTATAGTTGATTGAACTACTGTGTAACTTAATCTTTTGTCACCAGATGCGGGATGGGATCTGATAAAGGGAAACCGTTAATCTTTATGATCCTGACCAGGACAAAGGAACAAAATTATTAAATTATTGTATTGCCATCGATCCTGGATAAGTGAAGCAAAATTTAGATTTAATCTGATCTTTTAGTAAAAATTGGGTTCAAAGATTCTGCTACATACAAGTGAACCTTAAAAGAGGGTGTTAACAACATAAAAGTAATAATGAGAAGAAGCATGGACAGGCAACAGAAGACATAAAAACTATAATTATAGTTCACATCTTGAAAAGTGGAATAGACAGGCAGCAAACAATAGAAATTTAGAGGTTTTAATTAATAAGATGCGAGCAAAAAACTACCAATGAATGATATATTTTTTTAAACAAGTACATTCTACATTGTATTCGGAATGTCAAGTGCCAGAAATAAGTGAACATTTCATTTTAACTTGTAGCAAATAAAAAACGCAACGAAAAATTTTATCTGCAACCACGGAGCATGATCTTATTCAACAATAGCGAATTGTAAAACGATGGAGCATGAGCAAACAGTAGAAGAAT
>BMAO01021985.1:0-16483 GCA_019973975.1 Trichonephila clavata
GAAAGCATGAACGGAGATCTGTAAGATTTGTATTTGAATGCATGCTAGAGATGAAGCATGTAATTTTGTTTATGACTGGGTTACACATGGTTAGAATGCTAGTATAAGTAAGGTGTGAGATTACTTTTCACGATGAATGATTAAAATGGTAAATACGTCAGATCTTTCACTATTTGAAAAAGGGCTTTTTGTTTGTGACCGTTTAGCAGTAACCACGACGATCTCGAAGACAACAAATCTCACTGGGTTTTCAAATGTAGACGTACTATACTGTTTCGAATTAATTGGGACAAACATGTTTTTCTTGCTTGAGTTGGTATCTGATATCAGTGGTGTACCGAACTGCTACATATTGGTTATATCTGCCTAAAGGTAGTGTGATGGATTGACCTTGACTATAATTTACTCATTTGCCTGATTTTAGTGTATCAGTAGCTCAGTTACGGGCATTTCAGTGCGGCAGCTGGTGGTGTAACACATATTACTTATGCTTGCTGAAAGATGGATATTATTCCGAGTAAGCGTTCTAAGATAATTGCTCTTAATAAATACACTTCTGTAACTGTGAGAGGTATAGCTTTGGGGAGGTTGGTGTGGGTAAATCAGGTGTTTCAAGAATTTTAAGATTATTTCAAGATTTCGGAACATCCTCTCCGAAAGGAAATGGAAAATGTGGGCTCAAGCGAAAAACTACTACAAGAAATAAAATTCTAATAAGAAATTGCAAAATAAATCCAATTAGGACAAGCACAGACCTTCGAAAGCATTTATTGGATCATAGTGTTGAAGTGAGTACCTTAATAGTACGCATAAAGCTTCTGGAAGTTGGTTACAAGGCAACAAGCTTGAGGAAAAATATTCTCAGAAAATGATGGAAAAACATTTATCTTGGGCCAAAAAAAATATCGATCTGGACTGTTAACGACTGGAAAAAGGTAATTTCAGCCAGGAAACCATATTTATTTGGGCAGGGATATGAATCAAGTGCAGTAAGATAAAGTGAAGGTGAAACTCTGCTACCAGATCATATCCAACAGACTGTAAAAACCCTTCAAAAGAGATATTTGGGGGGAGGGGGTTTGCAACAAATGAACTGGAAACTTATTTCCTCTTACAGACATGAATAATTCTGTCAAATACATAAAAATATTATGCATTAGTATTATTCAGTTCATCATAACATTTGATGGAACATTTCAATAGGTCTAGGCTCTTTGTCACAATTTGATATCAGTCCAGGCTTTTATGCAGGGAAATAAAATACAAGTGCTAGTTTGGCCTGGTAATTCATCAGACCTAAATACGATTGAGAAGTTATGGGGTTTTTCTCAAGAATCATTAAGCTAAGATGAAATGCACAACAACAGAACAGATGATAAAAATTTCTTTTGTTATGTAATTCCACGATAATAAAGTCAAGGTAATGTGTGCTACACAGCAGACAGAGTCAATACCAAAACGTGTGCAAGAGGTCATTTCTGCTAAAAGAGGACATACTTTGTACTAATATAGAGATTTTTCAGTCTACTTAATATAGGTAATGATTAAAATCTAATGTTTATAAAAAATCGTTTTTTCCCCATTTGTCCTGTTTAATTTGAACAGTTTTTTCTAGAGCCTTTTATTGGTGTCGTCTCCAACGAATTGCATGGAAGTACAGTGACTCTACTGATATTCAACCGACACAAATCGCCAACCAAGGCTCTTCCCAATATATTTCAACTCGAACCATGCACAGAGAATTGCAGAGGATAGGAATGTACAGCTGGGTACCTTCGAAAAACCCCTTATTTCAGCCCAAAATGCAAACATTCGCTTTCAGTGGCGTCAGGGAAAAAGACACTGAAGATCTGAGGACTGGAAAAGGGTGCTGAGGTCGGGTAAATCAAGCTACATCTTATCTTGCACTGATAGAAGACTTTGATTTGGCGAGAATCCCACAAAGTCATGAATTCACCTTGCCTTACTCGTACTGTACAAGGGTCTAGTGGGAGTATCATGATATGTGGCATGAAAGTGGTGCCCTGAAGTTCCTTGAGTGTAAACAAACAGCCATGAGATATCTAGATATATTGGCAGATCAAGTGCTCCATGCAATGTTGCATTTTTACCCTGTTGATGACGGATACTTTATGGGCGATAATGCAACTATACATCACGCTAAAAGTCTTCAAAATCTGTTTATTGGATATTATTCTGATATCCAACACCTTCCCTGGCAACCACATAGCCCGGATCTTAACCTCATAGAAAATGTGTGGGATATGTTGGAAAGACACATCCGACAGCCTTCTCCTCTTTCATCTAATTTACAAGATTTAAAATGCTGCATAGCAAATGCATAATATTCACTGACCGTAAGGGCACTCCAGAAGTTTGTAGACTCTACGCCCAAGCGAATCAGTGCAGTTATCCGTGCAAAAGGTGTTCCAATAAAATATTGATCTTCGGTTTTAAATTCAATGGCCAGTGTGTGTACATATGTCCTAAGATCAAATGTCCTACTGGTTTTTTTAACATGTTAGCAGTAATTGATGTTACAGATAAAGTATATTCGATACATGTAACAAAAGAGTAATAGAACAAAGTTCTGATTAATTATTCATTTCAAATACTTATTTCCTTTTATATAGTTTATTTACCAATAACTTTTCAGAGTCAAAATGTTTCTTCATTCGTCTTTATGTATCAAACATAATTTGAAGCATAAGTATTTGGCGAAATCCTTCCTCCTTTTATATTTTTTAGTTTCGATTTCTGATGTAACAGTTTTTAACTTTTTATGGAATACAAATAAACTTATTGAAAACTTTTGGGATGAAAAGAAGTAAATATAGTTTTTCAAGTGGAAAACCAACTTTAAGAAATATTTCATGGATTCAATTCAGTGGAAAAAAGAAAAAAATCTAGAAAAAATTCGATAAAAAGTATAATATTACTTCAATCATGAAACTCAAGGAAAAAAAGAGGAAACTATCTATGAAATAAAAATATTTATATAACTGAAACATTTTTTCTCTCCATTTGATATAAGAAATATTTAAGAAAAATAAACTCTTTCTAAAAATCTTTGAGGAAATATTTTGCGTTTTTTGTACACTAATGTTGCTACATTTTTTACTAATTTATTTTTACTCCTATAAATTTATTTCTGATTTAAAAAGTTCTTGGTTGGAATTTACTCTGCTAATTCAAATACGATAATTCACAGATTAGATAAGTGTACACTTTCTTAAAATCATATTTAATACATTTCAATTTAAGTTTTACCCTTGTATCGAAAAATTTCATTCAACATCGATATAAATCAAATGCATTTACGTTTTATTATTTCGCTAAATATTTAAATCGTTTTCACAACTTACTTTGAAAACAGATGTTAATTTCTCGTGCATAAAAGCATAAAATCAAACTAATTTTTTTATCGCTGCATAAAATAAATTATGGTTTTATTATATAAAAATATTAACAGCTTTAGCTTACAAAAACATGTATTTAAATCAAAAATTTACATGTTTATTTTTTATTAAAAAATTTATTTCTATTTACAGAACTATTGAAATGAAGTTAGAATTTACTTTTGAATGTATATGCAAACAATTTTTACAAGTGTGGGATATTTCTCTTGACTATTCTAGTTAGAATTAATTTCTAAATACAATGTTTCTTCGCACAAAAATTAAAATTTTCTTAACTATTACTTAGTACTAATTGTAATACAGGAATTCCGAAAACTCGACAATCCGGATAACTCGATCACACCCTTTCAGGTGGGGAAAAAATCCGATGAGCATTTTTTTTTAAAAAAAATGGTCGGTTTTGCCAAGTCGGCTACTTAATTTTTATTACTGACTACCTTAAGCTTTCACAAAGTATTTTTCTAAAGGTGTGTCTTATCAGGGAAATTACTGTATACTATATATTCATTAATTTTCATTTTAATGTAGTAAACACTCTATGCCTTTATAAAGTACGTACTTTTCTTTTGTTTAAAGGTATTCGAACAGTTTATTTTCTGTCGTATTCTCAAGCAAAATATACATACAAGTGAAGTGCAATACTTTCTGAGGAAACACTCGTGCTTATTTCTCGTACCCATTCCAAATAACCTGGTGTCTGCACAATTTCGGTCAGCTTCGATCCACATTAGGCCGAGTTTTCGGGACTCCATTGTACTTCTTTAGATATATGCAGTTGTTTTTCAGAATTATTTGATACCGAAAAAAGAACTATGTTTCGAAGATATTAGGTGAGTGTGAAAGTTCTACTCGTTTTTATTACCCATAAATAAGAGAAAATAAACACCAAATGAGCTTTGTCTATGATTGTACATAATCTTCATTGCTACTATGAACTCTTGCAATCCTTCTGGTAGGAGAAGATTCCCACGACGATAAAATTCTGGCGGTTTCGAGTTAAAAAAAGTTTTGGATGGCAGTATTTACAGCAATAAAATCATCAAAGATTTTCTGACTGAGGGAATTGTTCAACGTACAAAATAGGTGATAGTCAGTTGGTGCAAGGCCAAGAGTAAAGGGAAGATAGGGTAAGACCTCCCAAGCAAAGCCCATTAACTTTTAGCGAGTGACGAAAGCAGCATGTGGCCTGCGCTATCGTGATGAAAGATAAGATGACAACGATTGAGGAGACCTGGTCACTTTGCTATCAAATTTAAATGCAGGCTCTCTAAGTGTAGACAATAAACGGCAGCATTGGAGGTTTGGTTGAGGGGCACAATCTCCAGGCGAATTATTCCCTGCATATCCTTCCACACACCCAATCATGCCTTCTTAGGATGAAGTCCAGCTTTCGAAGTCGATGCAGGCAGATCACAGAATGCTGACACACAGTTCTACGACGCTTTACGTTACGGCATATAACCTACTTCTCATTTCCTGTCACAATTAGTGTCGAGAATGGGTTATTTTTGTACCGGAAAAGCAAGGAAACACAGGCTGCGATTCGGTCATCTCGTTGCTTAGCTGTCAGGTTATGTGGAACCCAACGATCCAACTTTCTCGTAAAACCAAAGTTAACCAGCCGTCTCTCAACCATTGTGAAGTGTACGAGGTCTCTGCTAATTTTTGAACGGCTGGGTTCAGGCTGCTTCTTATGAATTGATCAATAATGTTTTTTCCAACGTGTGATGGCCGTCTACTCCTAGCCTGATCTTGGAAGTTTCTGTCTCCTTCCCTAAACTTACGAAACCATCGACGTCATGTGCTTTCGTTTATTGCTTTTATCTATTAAGTATCCACGTTTGATTGGCCGACGTCATTATAACGTCATGTAGGGTGCCAATTCCATTGGAAATTTGCTTATCCAAAAAGGGGTAGAACTTTTGCACTCACCCGATAGATGAGGTTGTTCCAAATTCTGTGTTCCTCTTGTATCCTTACCAGAGTGAGGGGGGGGGCTGGGATAGTGAAAAAAGAGAAACGGAATTGTGGGATGAGTTGTAAGAAGGATGACATAGTTAAGTTGCAGTGGTTGAACAATAAACATTGTTTGCTGTCAGTGCTGAAGTGTAATGAGATATATATATCAGCAACATAATTTAATTGATTTATTTCGTAACAATAACATGAAAGAAAAACGAGTTTTCAATCATTAAAAATGCAGACGAACTGGAGTTCGTACTATTGCTTATGGAGGAAGGATCTACAGACATCGTAAGACATAACATTTTTGTTTATTTTAATCAAAATATCTGAAAGATAAATATGCAATAGGAGTGAAATATCTTAACGATCCCTATCTTAAATAACAAATGCTTCCTTAATTTTAGCAGACATCTAATTTGTGAGTTTCCTTCTAATCTGATTAAATCAACAAACATTTTAGACGTAGCAATCGTAATATCATCTACTTAGAATTACAGTATCTTCTCTATAAATAGCAAAACTAATTAGCATAACTCAGTTTCTTCACCAGCCGGAATTCTCAAAGCAAGTGGTCAATCAGAGTCCCCAGAGATTAACGGAGCAAGCATGAAAGCCCATAAAAAATTTTCTAACTTTTTAAAAGATTTTATATCTGTTTTTCTGGTGTTTAAAAATTAAAATGGATTTTTTACATAATTAACTTAAGAAACCATCAGGTCATGTACATGGCATACACACTAGCCATAAACATAGGTTACCTTTGTGAAGCTCACTTCCTATCCACGAATAAGTATTTTTTAATTCTTTATTTTCGTTAAATTCATTGATTCCATTATATTGTATTCTTTAAGGGAAAAGTAACTCTCACGGTAATATAATATTTTATTAATGAATAATATATAGAAAGCTTCTTTTTTATTATATGCTTATCATTAATTTAAATTTAAAAGTTAATAAAATGTCATTAATATTTAATAGCATTGTTAGACGTATTGATAAAAGAAAAAAAAATTTAGTTTCAGTATGAAAATTTATTGCGCAAATAAGAAGTTTTGTTAAAAGAAAAAAAAAATCGAGCTAGTTTATTTATTTTCGGATCTTTATTTCTCTTAGATCTTTTTAACATTTCTGATTTTAAATTAATAATGAGTGTATCTTTTTATTTTCATCCTATCACATTTAAAAGCAAATGCCACACAATCTCACGGGGAGAAATTTGTAATTTAAAGCTGATAAATAAATGAATGTTTTGCAACTATGATTTACAATATTATGATGTATCGTGTTAACTGATTTTCCCCATAGAATGAATATGAAATCAAGGCTCAGTGAAAAGCTTATTGTGTGGGGAAAAAAGTATAATTTTCGAGCATATTTTGCGTTTAATTAGACTTTAAATTACATTCAAGAATATTTAGCTGAGTCTCATAGGATAATATCCTTAGAACAAAAAGAGAAAGAAATTTTAATCGAATTAACTTTAATTAACTTTTAAAATACCTTCTAAATGAGCCATTATCAACATGCAAAACTCTAGATGATTCATTTCTTAAATCTTATTTTAAAAAAACCTAGAATTACGTAGAAAGTACGATAACAGATTTCTAAAGCTCTTTTTATTAAATATGGGAAGCCTTAAAATAAATATCATTAATTCATTTCATTACAGTTTGTTGTTATTAAAATATTTTTAATGAACCAGACATCGTTTCACCTATCACCACATATTTAGTTGTTCTTGTATTACGTTTACTAAATGCGTATAAGTTTGAAGCCACCAAAATTAAAAAAAGTAAACGAGAAATGTGTTTATCATATGGCTCTGCAATACTTCAGAGCTCATGAATAAGTCTTTATAAAAAATGAATTCTTTACTTAAGAAATATTTTTCAGAATTTAAGTAAAGGATTTAATATGGATTAAACATACTGGCCGAATGATTTGTCATCTCATCTAATAATTGATTCTTCCACCTTTTGCTTTGTATAGAACATTAGCTTGCCAAATTACTGATGTAATAAGCTTCTGACATGCTCCTACAGCAATTTCAGACTTTGCTTTATGAAGTAATATATTTAGTTTTCAGACATTTTTTGGAAGATTTATCAACTTAAACGTCTTTGCAGTTCATGCCACAGATTTTCGATAATACTAATATCTGGACTTTTTGATGGCCATTTCAGATGATGAAATATACCATGGTTATGGTTAAACCAGGTCTGTACAGTTTGGAGTACTGAGCATAGAGGGGAGTAGCATTGTCGTCCTGATACATTCCGTCACCATCTGGAAACCAATCTTCCATTAATGGTTCAACAACGTTTTCTAGAGATAAGTAATTTCCAGTTATAGTGATAAGGGGACATATCCCATTAAAATCAAATGTTCCGCAGACCATTAATCCTTTGCTTCCAGCCTGCACGATTGGTTGTATGCAATATGGAGGAAGAACTTTATGTCAACCCCGACGAATTCTTTGTCTTCTATTATTTGTTAACAGTGTAGGACGGCTCTTATAGGTCCACACAACGTCTTCCCACATTTCTACTTCCCAGAATCTGTATTCTTTAGCCCAAGCATAAAGATGTTTTTTCAATTTAAATATTACAAATGGGGTTTTCGTGTTGGCCATCAGCTTTCAAGGACAAGACAATTTCTCTTCGTATTGTTCTGTGAGAGATGTTTGTTTTCGAGTTTAAACTGAATCGCTTAGTAATTTGCAGAGTTGTCAATTATATTTTTCTTTACAATCCGCTTCAGTTTCATCTTATCATATTTTGTGATTTTCTTGGATCTACCATTCCTATAGTTTGACCAAGTCTGCTACTGCTGACACTTTCCTGGGTAACACTTGTCTAACTTTTGCTGAACTCTCCTCTATTAAAAGGATAGAATTGGATGCATTTTGGAGAATACTCCCTGCTCCCCTTTGGTATTTTGGGGAAAAACCTCGTTGGTGTCACCAACTTAATATTCTTATGGATCTGTAGACGGCTCTGTCGCGTTTTTTTAGTGGCCACATCAAATCTCTTACTTTTCAACAGGGTCGGAAAGTCTTTCCAGAGTGTCATAGGTGCGAGGCTGATCAGGCCTCTCCTAGTTATATTCTGAATTGTTTGAGTTTTACGTATGACGAGGTTGTGATGGATCTACACGCGGCTCTCACTAACTCCTCGGGGACTCTTTAAGGGAAACATTTCTTTCAACCAACTTTCACCGAAGGTAAGAAAACGTGATTATGCAAATTTTGTTTATTATATAAATTCTGTATTCGCGAGTTCAGAGAGTTAGTGAAGGGAGGATCGTGAGTTATTGAAGTGCGGATCTAAAATTATTAAAGTGAGAATTGAAGATATCCAAAGGGAGGATCCCTCGGATGTGAGCTGATCAAGGCGACTATTAGTGTTTAAGACCTCCTCTGTATGACTGACAAGAGATCAGGTATATTGTGCGTATTATTTAAATAGAAGTTAAAAAGTAAATTGTTAGTGCGCGGCTGAATTAATAACGAGCTAGTATAGGTTATAGTAGAAATTAGTTGAGTGTCCGTAAATATTATCTCCAGGCTAACTGGTCTCACCTTCGCACTCTAATCATTGATCTAAATCAGGAGTGGCCAACCTTTTTGGGAAGCGTGCCACAATCTGATAAAAAAAATTACGAGTGCCACTTTCAACTTTTCCACCAAACTAAAAAATATACAAAAGTAAAAAAGTGTTACTTATAGGCTTGTTATGGGTTACTTACACCAAGAACATACTTTTAAATGCAAGTTCTATACAGTGAAAATGTAAAAAGAAAATGGCATGACAAATAAAACAAAAGTAGAAACTTATATTTTATTGTTGATAAATTTTTATAGGATCAGTCAGTTAGCTAAGGTACAAAATAAAAATAAGCAACTTGAAACATTTAATTTTAAATGATTACTAAGCAGTCTCTTAATGTGGCTTTTGAATCTGTAGTTTATTTACTAAATCGTCTATATTTGGATTAGCTCGTGAAGATGCTAACAAAATTAGGTGTTTTAGGGTGCATATCAGTTAATTTTGAGCGATATTTTGATTTAATTACGTTCATAACAGAAAATATTTCTCCACAAACATATGTTAATCCAAACCTACAACCGCTAAATCTTGTAAATTTGGAAAATTACTTGGTGGCACAAATTTCCAAAATTCGATGTAATTCGGATCATCTGCGGTTAATATATTTCCTTATATTTGCTTCTCAGAGTAATGTGGTGATGTAGGTCAATAATTTCAATTTGTACCTGAGGTGGGTAGCAATTAATGTCTTCAGGTGAAATCGAAAATGTTCATTTTTTTCTTTATCTTTAAAATCCTCAAACCTGGCACTGAAAGAATCCTGCAAAATGGATATTAAATTTTTACATCTATCATAGTTCGGAACATTGCTAACTTTGGCAGATAATTCCTGTATGAATGGGAAATGAGTTAATTTTTTCTCTCCAAAATCCAGACAAAAAAGCAAAGGTTTGTTCACAAAAGAAGATATATATGACCAACTAGGGTAGGAAAAATACATTTTTTTCCCTGTAATCTTAAATTTAAATTGTTTAAATGTTCCATTATATCGGTAATAAAAGCTAAATCCCACAGCCAATTTTCCCTCTTAAGGAGCGAGCATTCACTGGGCAGTTCATCGTTTTCTTCCAGATATTCTAAAACACATTCCCTCAAACTCCAAAATCTCGCAAGTGAACTTCCTTTGGAAAGCCAGAGTACACTACAATGAAGGAGTAATTTGCCATTTTCTTCCGTTTATTCGGGGAAAAGTGTACGAAATCTTCGTCGATTCAGAGCACGAGCTCTTATTTTGTTGATACAGTGCACCACGGGGTCAATAACGAAAAACAAGTTTAAGTCCTTGACACAAAGAGCTTCTTGACGAATAATACAATACTTGAAAACTTTTCTTCCCAAATAATTTTCAAGCAATGCAACAAAACCTTTTATTCTGCCAACAATGCAAGGCACTCCATCTGTGAAAACACTGTCTAATTTTGTCCATTTACTTTCTTAACTTCAATTACATTTTTAAATTCCTTAAAAATACCTTCACCTGTAGTTAAAACTAGTTGGCGCAAATCAAGAAGTTCTTCCACAGTATCAACATTATTGTTCGTGTAACTGCGCATTGTCTGTGATATCACAGCTTTCATCCGAAGTTAATGAAAAATATTTGCAATTTTGAAGTCCAGAGACAATTTGCGTTCCAACATCCTGGCCCATGTCATCTATACGACGCATGATGGTATTTCTGGACAAAGCTATTTTATCAACCATATTTTTGACATTAAGATCACCGACATTTTGGGCGAAAATTAAAAGGCTGCTTTTTATTATCTCCTCTCCGTCAGAATATGGTTTTTTTGCTGGCTAACAACAAAGAAAGTTCATAAGAAGCCTTCACCATGGTTTCCATTTCGTCATTTCTCTTCTGGAACAAAGATTGTTAGCCGGCTAAAGATTTCTTTTTTTTATTGATGAATTCCGTTCTTAAATTTGATCCAACAGGATATTTGTTGTTGAAATCACTATGCAGTTGTTTGAAATGATGGTCCAAGTTAAATTTTTTTGGAACTGCTATACAAATTCCACAAACCAAACAAACAGGCTTGGAAGTATTTTGATGTGTGAACAAGTATTGTTCTTCCCAGACAATTTTAAAATTATGGGCTGCAATATCTTCTTTATAATTTCTTTTCGATGTCGAAGGTTTACTCATAAACATATTGAAAATTTAAAAAAAAAATTAAACAACTACGTTCAACACTAAAATCTAAAAACAATTGTAGAAAAGGAGAAACGCTAAACGTCTTGCTAAACAGAGTTTAAAATCAACTGAGTCTGACAGCTAGAAACAATTTGCCAATTTTACGCTACAAATTTTCTAGGCTCCGAATCCAGCATTCTGATTAGTCATGGATGCAAGTTCACACTCCCTCTGGTTTACAAAGCGGCTACTTTGTGCAGATAGATTACTTCTACCGTATCAACAACTGCGCTCCTAATATATTGCAGAATTACTTCTTGACATTTCAGAAATCGTAAATAGCCAATATCTCCGGAAAAACCTTTTTATCTGACATCACGCTGACAGCCAATAGCTATAAACTTCAGCCCTGCAGAGGGAAGCTGAAATTTGAATGGAAATCTGAGATGTTAAAAATTAACCGCCCCCGAGAGAGGGTGACTTTTGGGCAGTTTCGACCGTCCGAGAGAGAGAGAATTTATTTGTTTTTAGTCTCACGTTACTCAACACTTTTCTCGGAATGTTACAAAGCAGTAGAATTGTAAGTTTTGGAGCAAATGATCTCATTTTTGGCGTTTTTCTGAAGAAAAGAAAAATCTTGCTTAGCGCCCTTGAAATCTCACGCAGAAAATTTCTGTTTCTTACATATTCTCTTCGTGAAATTTTTTTTTATTGTAATTAAATTAATTCAGTAATATTTTCATAATATTTTTGTAATTTTTTAGAAAGCCTTCGCGTGCCACAATGTGGCACGCGTGCCGCGGGTTGGCCACCCCTGATCTAAATGATCTTAGTTGGATTATTATTGTGTTTATAAGTGTGACAATAAAATAATTTTAGTGAATCATGTCGACTGATCGATCAATTAATTCTCCCCACACATTTAGCCGGGTACGAGAGTAGACCAGGGGGATTAGAGGGAAGTAGGAAACCTACAGTACAAGGTTTTAGGAAAACCTATCTTATTTCTGGATTTTTTGGAGATTTTTGGTTTTATGTAGATAATGTAGCTGAGCTACATCATTTGGGATAAGAAACAACAAAAACAACTCTTCTGTTTGATATTCCGTTCTCTGAAATTTCAGATCCTTTCACTCCATTTTGTCGCGTAGAAACAATCTGCCCTCTTTTAAACTCCCTAATAGCTTTTGTTTAGTGGATAGTTTTATGAAAATAAAACAATCTTAACTTTAAATAATAGAGTCGATTACTCTGACAAATAATCTATCTGTTAGATCTATTAGTATCTTTTTCTAAGATACTAATGAATGTTTTCCATTGTTGCAATTTAAGGTAGAATAGAAATAAGTGGTAGGTGGCAAGTAATTTGGCAACTATGTTTATATCTGTGTTACTAAGCAAAATTGAAAATACAGAATTTTAGAATTCTCTGGTGAATGTCGACACATATCAAACACATCAGTGAAAGACAGATTAATTGGTTATATAATGCATTCGAACCGTTGTCATTATACTATGTCGACAGACATTGATAAGCTGTGTGTGTTCAAAATGTCTGTCGAGTACCTAGTATTGCATAGGTGTTGAATAGTTTCATTAAATATTTATTCTATGGTGACTTTATTCTATGGTGGTCCACTAGTGACTTGGATTTCCAACATGGCAATTGGGTCTAACATAATTTATTCTATGTATGAAACAAAATGTATTGGATATTGTAGTTCATTGAAATGCGTAGCCCTCCATTCCTACGCCTATTACCTCGTAAGAATCAATATTAAAAAAAAAGGGGAAAAAAATGTGATGCAAAATAGCAAAAATCACGCGGTCCGATGCATCTTCCTGTGGTACAATCTTTCTGTTGATCGTGCCTTTTTTTATGCCAATCATACTTGCCAGCTTGGTATTTGTAAAATGTTCCATATTCCTCTGTGGGCGATGGCAGCACAAATGCATACGGTAATGTAGGTCTGTACCCGCCAATGCTCTTGTGAACAACGCCACCTAGCGGCGAACGAAGATGTTTCCTACCATGGGTTGCATTACGAATCTGAATTCTTAGGATGTCCTCTACTTCCCCTTAAAGTTGTCCTCCTAGAACCTGGGACACCCTTTATATATGTACGTATAAATGTGTATGTGTATGTATATCTCGTACATGTTTCTGTCCTAATAATTAATCTTACTATTGGAAATATTGGCTTGATATTTGGTAATGTGATCTCCTCAAACATGTACTAACATACATTTTCCTATTAAAAATGGCTTTATCCTTTTCTCATCAAGCAGAAAATGCACATAATTCTTATTTCTTTTTTTCATTTCTATTGTGCTTTTAATAATATAGGAACTGTATGCCTTTGTTTTTACTTTCAATATCGATCGCATTGTTAAGATAGGATTAGGATATAAAACTTTCGGGATGAAAAAATAATAAATTTTATTCTATTACATTTCTCATCAGTCTACAACATTTGATTTTAAAAATCTATTTTTCTTTTAAAAATACGCTGAGAAAACAAATTTGAAAATTTCCTTTCTTGGAAAGTGTTCCAAATATATAACAACGAATATTTATTTATCTACGATTTTTTTCGTGTATTTTTGTACTCAGCAGCTTCCCTTGGGCAATTTGTATTTTTCATATAGAGAAAACATTTTTCAAACGAAATCTTTCGGATTTTAAAAGCAAATACTTTTTACATATTCAGCTCATACGTTTACTGTCAACACATGGGGGCAGTAAAAAGTTTGTTGGTTCAAAAATTCAAATTTCTTTTCCTTTTTTTATTTTTACAGTATCTGGTTTGAAATATGGATAATTAGGACATTAAATATTTATAAATGTGTATTTGTTTTATATTCCTTTTAATGTCATAATTAAATTTTGGAAGATGGATAAATGCAACCATGTAGTGGAATAATATTTTTATCGCGTTTTTAAAAATATCAACAGTTAATGCAAAATAAATATAGAGAAAGTAAATTCATGAAAAGTGAATTTTAAATCCTTTTTAGCTAATTAGTTTTAAACTCAAAAATTTTAAATATCCTTTAAAAATTAAAACTTTAAATATCTCAATACACACTGATGGAAAAAAAAATCCCAACACCAGAAAAAATTATTGTAGGACTATGAAATTTAGACAGTGCAATTGTCTAGTTAACGTGTTTAATTGATCAAATTTTCGAGAACACAGGTTAGTTTAAGCCAGTGCTCCTCAAACTTTAAATATTTGCGACCCAATATTCGATCATAATTTTCATCGCGCCACCCTCCATACAATGACAATGTGAATATTAAATTCAATAATACTATACTCTGAAGCTGAACCTACAGTACGACTTTAACCTCTTAAGTGCCTCCGGCGTATATAAACGTCTCGCTCAGCCAATGTGTTAACTCTTCGGGTCGTACATATACCTCTTTCCGAAGCACGATCCGAAGTAACCAACTTCTAACCAACACACGACCTTCACTAGCCCCTAGGCAGAAGCTTCTTTTATCAGAAAACACAATTGATCTCCACTGAGTCCTCCAATGAGCTCTGGCTTGACACCAATTGCCTCGCAAACGGCAATGTCTTGAAGTCAGTGTAATACAGGAGCCTGTCTTGGAGCTGTCCTTGAAGTAACCGATTACTAACAGTTTTTTGTATCACTGTGGTATCAACTGCAGCTCGAATTTTTGCCGCAGATACAGTACTAAGTGACATAGCCGTAAGCCGAATAGGGCGGTCTTCCCTATTAGTTGTGCCACGTGGCTGCACAGAACCCGGTCTTCTTGAGGTAGTACCATCCCTTGACCAGTGCTAATCATGTAAAGTTACATGCATCACAAAAGATTACGCCAATTTTTGTGCAAAAAAGGCTGTATATGATGGTGAAGTGTTTTCGGTTCCTGATCCGAGCTCCTATCTCTCTAGTTCCTTAAATAAATGTGTCCTACAGTCTTGGACCTCCAATTGGAATGCTTGCAATACGAGATTAAGAGTCAAGCGACTTTTTAATAATCCTAACTTTAATATTCCTCCAATCTCTAAATATCTGGTCTATTTTCTAACTAATCATGGTCCTTTCCCCTCTTACTTGAACATGTTCAATCTCCTTTCCTCTCCAAATTGCATTTGTGGCTCGCCAGGGGACCCCGACCATTAAGTTTTCCACTCTCCCTTCCCTGACAATCACCATCTTGTTAATCCCAATCGAAATGCTCTTTCTCCTTGGGTTAACTCTGTTATTAATAATTGCACTATCCAAAATAAATTAATTTCTTGCTTTGCTATTTCCAAATCTATTTGTGATAGGCTATCTTAAGCCCTCCTTTCCACTCATTTTTTCTGTTTCTTGATCTTCCTATCTTGCTATTCCTTTTCACTTTAAAAAAAAATAGAACTGACTTTCCACCGGCCATTTGCTGGTTCTCGTCATTTCACCAATGTCTCACTCCCCCCTTTCTTCTCCTATTTAGAAAGCCTGGATTGCATTCCTTCTCCGTTGTTGTTTCATTGCCTTGGGGTGCAAAGCTTTGGAGAGGGGATGATATGAATGTGATGCCTCTTCCCCTTTGGCACCCCCCTGCGACTTTTGCTTGCCTCTTCGAGGGTCCCGCTCTGTTACCGCTCGTGAACGGCCATTATTGCTGTCTTTCAAAATATAACAGAAAAAGAATGTTTGGACTACCGCTCTCTTTTTTCTAGCATTTTCCTCCCTTCCCTAATCTCGAATTCCCTTTTAGGAGTGGTTTCCTTGCTTCTCTTATTTCTTTTTCACGTCTTTCCGGTCTCATTAGTTAGACTGCATCTGTGTGTTGTGTGTATGGTTTTTTTGTATCTGCATTGTTATACAAAATTGTAAAGTTTTTTACCTTATTATTCCCTCTTTTCTCAAGAGTTCTGTGGGGAGGGTCTCTCAATCGGATCACTTTGTATATTTATTTTGTTTACATTAAAAAGGTAACATTTTGGGGGTCGATTCACAGCTCGAAACCCTTTGGGTGGGCTTGATTCTCCCGAGTAAGTAAGTAAGAAAGTAAATCATGCACAGTGGATACATTCGGTCAAGTCTTTCTGAAATATCGATGAAATAATATCTACCTTCTCGTAGCCCTGATACACGAACCTGGTTCAAACTCTGTGAGATCTTGACAATGACTTCTCCATTCCTTAAAGGCATTCTTAACTGCATCAACTCAACATTTCAAATTTTACAGACAAGCAACGCTCACGCATCTAAAGCAATCCTAATTAATAGGTTCTGAGTGGGGTGACTAATGCCACACTAAAGTGACGAGAAATTTGAATTGATGTCATTTCTCAAATGTATAAACCACACTACGAATTTCGTTTATCTAATAGAAA
>BMAO01021986.1:0-19498 GCA_019973975.1 Trichonephila clavata
CTCATTTTTTAAAAAAAGATTATTATAAAAAACATTCAAGAAAACGATTTAAAACATTCCACAGCCATGCAGTAGAATCAAGATCAGATAAGCTAAGACAAGTTAAATCGTAACCCGTTCACACAGATTACGAGTACACTACATCACATTTGTTATCAAAGCAATGTAAATATTTTTTTTATTTCATTTTAATTAAGAAAATGATTTAAAAAAATGTCGCTATTTGCTTCGCCGTCAAACTTAAATTCATTAGATTATAAACCTAAGTTTTCTTCAGGTCTGTATGCCTTCATAGGACAATGGTTAGCGTAACTGAAAAACTATTGTCCTATGGAGGCATTTTGTCCTGAGGCTGTGAGTTTGAATCCAGATTTATTTTTTATTTGAGTGTTATTTTTTAAACCATTTTTCAATCTAATAATTAGTGTATATTTTAATCAATAAGTGGCGCCATGAGCACTTTTAACATTGTATGCTTAAATTTTTTACACATTTAAAAAACAACTCAACTTAGCAATAGGAGAAAACAACTCGACTCGACTCCTACCTGCGTAGCCTGCACCTCGAAAACCAAAACTATAGCAGGTGAAAAACAACTCAACTCACCAGCTGCAGGAAAACAACTCAACTCAGCCCCACCTTTTACAGCAGAATCGGCATTTCTTATCTGCGACCGCCTGCCCCACCTGCCCCGCCTTTTACAGCAGACTCAGCATTTCTTATCTGCGACCACCTGCCCCACCTGCCCCGCCTTTTACCGCAGAATCGGCATTCTTATCTACTACCCTGATATTCTCTGAGATCTGCTTCAAAATAGAATCTCACATCGGCAGCTATAGAAAATCTGCCCGACTCATCCCTAGTATAATAAGCAGGCCTCAGGTGGTGACCCTTACGTTAAAATCAAGCCCTTAAAATCCCTACCCTTAAAATCAAGATGGTATATAAAGGGTGGTTAAGTCTAGCTTCTAGATTTGCAAGTGGATGCATAAAGTGCCTCTCCGTTATTAATGGGCAAAAAGGCTATTTGACCAGCTGTAACTAAGTGCACAGACCTTTCCGGAACATCTGTCTAACTGTACGGGTTTTGACAAGGAGGACATGTACTCTAATCCTCTTGTTTATGATTTTTTGAAGACTCTTGGGCTCATGGAGCCGGTCTAGCTTTCTGCTATATCAGGTGGAATAAGTGATCCACAACAACAAAACTACACTTATTAAATAACTAGAATAATATTTTAAATTTTTTTAAAAAAAACAGGATTAGATGACAAGATAAGTAACTAAGCAGACGTTACACTTTAAGAGAGCTTCAAAATATTTAACTGTTCTATGCAAAGATTAATATTAGTCACACCAAGAGGTTACATTATTTGCAATACTTCAATTGAATAAAGCATTAAAATAAATTTTTTTAATTGGTATTATATACTTTTAGCATTATTGGGAAAAGTTGCCCTGAATCTATATATATAAAAGAGAAAAGCGACTCACTCACTGACTGACTAATCACAATATCTCCAGAACTATTCAACCCACAGACTTGAAATTTGGTAGACATGTTCCTTTCATGGAGTACAGATCCGGTAAGAATGGATTTTTTTTTTTTTGCGAAATTCGAACCGTAAGGGGTGTTACGGGTGGTTAAAGGGCGTTATAAATATGTAGTGGTACCATCTATATAAGCCAGTAACTACCTCCGCACCACGGTGATCATTTTGGTGTAGTGGATAAGTTACTCGGCTTCGGATCCAAAGGTACCTGGTTCTATCCAACTGGATAAGAGCGCCCCCCACTTCAAATAATTGCTACCATTTTTAACTACTCCACGCACAATCTTGAAATTGGGTAAACAGATTCCTTTCATAGAGTAGAGGTCAGCTACAAGATGGGTTTTGTGAAATAGCCCTCTAAGTGGCGTTGCAGGGGATTGAGGGGCGTAATAGATAAATACTTCCGTTTTTAAACTACTTGCCTTACTGCTTGAAAATTGGTAGGCATGTTTCTTTCATAGGGTAAATATCCGCTATAAAATGGGTTTTGGGAAAATTGACCGCCAAGGGGTGTTGTGGGGGGTTAAGGGAGACATAAATAATTATTCCGATTTTTAAACTATTAGATGCACACTCTTGAAAAGTGGTTAGCAGATTCCTCTCATAGAGTAAAGATACGCTACAAAATGGGTTTCGTGAAAATCGACCCCCAAGTGGCATTGCGGGGCTTAAGACTACAGTGGACAGTTAAAATGTTGAAAATTGACCAAAATATCGAGAAAAATTTTTTTTTACTGATTATAATATTTTATTAGCCTCTCTATCCAACGCAAATTTTTTTTTTGGTTTTATGCATTTTTTACTGAGTTATAGCGTAGTTTCGATTTAGTCATTCATGACCACGCCCCTTTGTTTACATTTTCTAATGTCATGCTATCACAGCTGTCATGCACTTTGACAGGAAAATTTGTATTTACTGTAAACAAAGCCTCGCTAATTTTTATTTTTAAATATTAATTTATCAAGTTCAGTTTGGCAACACTTTGTTTTAACTGTATCTGAGACCTAAATTGACATTATTTGTTTACCATTCGTTCAAACTTGCTTTTACATTTTTCGTTCAACTTTGCTCAAACTTCATATTGATTTTACCAAAACAAAAAGTCCTTTTCAGAACTAAAGCTCTTTTTAAATCGCATTTATTGTTTAAAATTATTGGTATGAATCTTATATCATCGAGATATAGAAAACCTAAGGGTCGCCCTACCAAAAGGAGGAACCGTTGGTGTGGTGTGGTAGTTAGGAGAGGGGTGTGCCAGCTCAGGTATCGTCCGCGTCACTTGACCATGATTCAAAATTACGCGGACCGTCCCCAAAAGCCTTCGTGTAGCTGAACAGTGGGACGTTAATATTCATTCACACACTCACACCAAAAGGAGGAAGATGTTGTCTGGAAATAGCAAGAAGCGATGGCAGAAATCTCCTGAAACTGTTGATGAAAAAAAAAACACTTTTATACTGCAGAGAGATCCATTATCTGACCCAAGTACATCTTCCCAACCTGAGGCAAGCTATATTTTCACCCACAAGGCTGTGTTTTCGGAACTATTGCAAAAAGTTCCTTGCAAATATTGTACAAACTGTGCCCTTGTTATAAAACAACACCAATCCATGGGATATTCTACAAAAATGGAACTTTTATGTGAATCATGTCATGAAAGCTATGGAAGTGTGTATTCAAGTTTCCAAGAGAAGTCTAAAAATTCACATGATATTAATAGTAATCTGGTGAGTGCCTTCGTATCCATAGGCACTCACCAGGGAGCATGTTGCTTTGGAAACTTTTTCATCTATGCTCAACATGCCAACAATGGACAGAAAAACATTTACCAAATGCATGCACAACTCATCCGTTAAAAACAAAGAAGTGAAAAAAAAATGCTCGAAATGTCACGTCAAGCAGCTAGAGAAGCTCACATAAAAGTTGATTCTTCTCTAAAATATCAGGAAATCATTGATGTGAGTGTGTCATATGACGGTACATGGCAAAAGCGAGGCCATACATCTAACCTAGGATTAGGAATAATCATCAATGTCCTTAGTGGACTTGTGCTTTACTTTGAGAAGTATTGTCGAAATACTGTCATAATTGCGTAATTACTGGTCGAGATATGGGAGCCGATAGTGTGGAATTTCACATATTGCAAAAAGGACATATGGATGAGTGCGACAAAAATTTCGATGAAACTTCTGGAGCCATGGAGATGCATGCTGCACTAATTATGTGGAAACGGTCAATAAGTGACTGCCAAATGAGATTTGTTTCCATGCTGAGTGATGGTGACTCAAAAACTTTTCAATTTTTGTCAGAAAGTAAAATATATGGTTCTGAGGTAAAAATCAAAAAGGAGAGAGAGAAGAGTGCTCAAATCATATTGCGAAGAGGCTAGGCACATCGTTACGCAACAAAGTAAAAGAGTGGAAGGTGAAGAAAATGACTCTTGATGAGCGTAAGCAGAGAAGCCTTACAGATAAAACCATAAAGTTGAAAAATTACTACAGAAAAGCAATAAAAGATAATGTTCCTAATACCCAAAAAATGAAAACTGCTATTTATGCCAGCCTGATGCATTGCTCGTCAACTGACGAAAAGCCTACACATGGTAAGTGTCCTGAATGGGAATCATCATGGTGTTTTTATAAAAGAGCAATAGCCAAAGGTGAAACCCCAGGGTCACATAGTTCCATGAGAACTTGCTTGTCACAACAAGTAGTTGAAAAAATTATGCCTGTATACCAACGTTTAGCTTCAGACACCATTCTTGAAAGATGCGTAGGAGGCAAGAAGCAAAATTGTAATGAAAGTCTGCATAGCTGCATTTGGCGAAAATGCCCAAAAGAGGTATTCGTGTTCAAAAGGAGGCTGGAAATAGCAGTAACAGATGCCGTCGAAAAGCACAATTTGGGCTACGTGAAGTCTCTGGAATCGAAAGAGGACATACACCTAAATGATAGTTTTTCTTTTACTATTGCTGAAAAACAGGATAAACGACGTATTTCTCAAAAAATTTCTACGAAAAGAGAGAAACGGAAAAGAAATATTACTAATAAAGATATAGCCTATATTGCCTGTGCTTTTTTATATTTTTTTCAGTCTTAGCAAGCAGTTTTCTTTTTGTGTGTAATTGAATTTATTACTGATTTGCATTTTTATAATTTAATTGTATTGAAATACTTTATTTTTACTCATTGTGATTAATGAAATATATAATATATTATCTGGTTGATGAAATACATTCTGCTAATTTACTTTAGATATTATTAGAAAGTTCTAGCTTATTTTTCAATTTTTATCACTATATATACCACGTGTTAATGTGACTGTTACAATAAATATTGCAGAATCTTTTATACATATATATATTCTGCACCTATCTTATGTTTATCTGATATTAGTGTTTTTCAAATTTATACATATATATCTTTAATTTTTTTAAAAAAATAAGTTATTTTCTTATAAAATCAAAATAGATTTTTCTTTCTTTCAAAATCAAAAATTTGCCTTGAAACTGTTTTGAATTTTTGTAATTTGATCCTTTTGAAATATTTTATTTTTACTTATTGTGATTTATGAAATATATAATATATTATCTGATTGAGATGAAATAATAATGGAATACATTCTGCTAATTTACTTCTGATATTATTAGAAAGTTCCAGCTTACTTTTCAATTTTTATCACTATATGTACCACATGTCGATGTGACTGACCAGAGATCATTTGAATTTCTAATGTCTCTGGAAACAATATAGTTAAGGACACATAAAGCCACAACAAAAGGCTTTGATCACCTCATCTGCAGAAGGAAGTGGTTAACTTTGATCAATTTTAAATTGAAATATCATACTTCTTTCAGAGAGTGTATTGTTTCTCTGGCTATAAGTTCGGAGTCGACGTACTATTGGATGTACAGTCTTGAAATATGATAATCAGAATTCTTTCATGGATTAAAGATCCCCTAGGAGGCGTTGCGGGGCTCAGTGGAGTTATAGATAACTTTTTTTTCATTTTTAATTTATTAGACTCACAATCTTCAAATTTGGTAAGCAGATTCCTTTCATAGAGTATAGTTCCCAAAATGGGTTTTTGAAAACAGACCCCCAATTAGCGTTGCGGGGGCTCAAGGGGCGGTATAGATAAATATTCCCATTTTTAAACTATTAGACGTACCGTCTTGAAATTTGGTAAGCATATTCCTTTTCAGGCATGTTCCTTTTATGGAATAGAATTCTTCTAACAAAGAGTAAAACGAAAATCGACCCCCAAGAAGGGCTGCGAGGGGTCAAGGGGAGTTATAGAAACAATTCCTGCTTTTGAATTGTTAGACCCACATGCTTGAAATTGGTTAAGCATGTTTTTTTGTTGAATAGGGATCCACTAAGAATGTATTTGAGGGAAATCAACTCCAGGGGAGCAAGCGGTTACTGGGGCGTATTGACAAAAAAAGATTCTTTTTTCGAACTACAAGGACTAAAATATATGCATTTTTCTTTTGTTGAATTGTAATCCGCTAAGAACGGTTATTTTGGAGAACAAATCTTAACGAGATTACGGGGGAGGGAGGGGGGTGTTGATGATAAAAATTTCGTTTTTGCTCTATTAGATTTAAACTTGAAATTTGGTTTGCATGTTTATTTTACGGAGTAGAGATCCCCCGAAAATTGGTTTTGCGGAAATCCACTTGATTATAGGGTTACGAAAATGCAAACATCATATTGCCAGATTTCCTTTTCAAATACTCTCAAAATGCGTAATTATTTTTTTATTAAATCAAAAGTACGTTAAAATTATGATTTAAAAAAATATGGTATTTAAATCCTTTTTAACGAGTTTATATATAAGGACATTTAAAGGTTGACTTTCGGTTACTTAAATATCCCCTCCCGGTTTTTCGCGCTTTCCTAATTTTTTAATTTCTTGGCTTCTAAGTGACCTCGAAACAAAATAAGAACAGTTTTATAAAGCTAAATAAACGCTATGTTCTATAGAATCAAAAACTGAAAATTGATTTTTTGCAAAAAATGAACATTTTAGCGTACTTTAAAAATTACATATATTACATATTTTTCAAATTTGCCTCTCTTAAAAGGATGAAGGAACCATACAAGCTAACACAAAATATAATGGCTTGTTTAATTACTTAACATGTGGCTGATATGCTGATATTAGATCAATAAACAGCAATATCGGCTGTGTCTGATAATAGAACCAAGTACAATACTTTTCTGATTTTTATGCATCGGTAAACAATTTCAAAGTATTTGTATGTAAGTTTCAGCCAAATATTGAGTTTTCTTGATAATATTTCGATACGTGGTTTTGATTATTCTAAATATATCTTTGACATTAGATTCAATCCTCAGGTCAACAAACCATGAGTAAATACTCCAAAACATTAATATCCTGTACAATGTGTTTTACTACAAACTTCGTTCGGCATGAAAAGAGTGTTATGGTATTTCGTGACAATATATGCCGTTGTCTTTCAGAACCAAATTCACGAATTGATTAATTGATTGCTTAAGAATATCGTATTTTAAAACTACATTAGGATTGTTGGCTCCGGACCTCAGATTTTCGTGATGATTGGGTGCTAAGAAACTAATACAACTATTGGTGTTGTTACTTATGCCACCTGATCGACAGTAGCATCAGACCAAGGCCCACGAAATTCATCGTGGAAAGGAGCTAATTATATGCCTGTCGTTAGCCGTAGCTTTAAGCACCATGCAGGTGGCAGCACGATCTGACTCGGTTCCACCCTAATTTTGAGAGAGGACACAATGGGGGTAGTCAGAGG
Source organism: Trichonephila clavata (assembly GCA_019973975.1). Classification (NCBI taxonomy): domain Eukaryota; kingdom Metazoa; phylum Arthropoda; class Arachnida; order Araneae; family Nephilidae; genus Trichonephila; species Trichonephila clavata. Next base: position 7,355 of record BMAO01021986.1, read on the forward strand.
CCTCCCACCTTTCTTCCCCTTCCCCCAACTTCATGAGAGAACTTGCGGCTTGACGGTTATTCAGAGCACCCCCCAGGCTGCGAAGACAGTATACATTTACAAACATCCATGCCTTCTTCGAGATTCGAACCCAGGCCCTACGGCACAGCAGTCAGCGTCACTAACCACTATACCGGATGGGAGGCAATACAACTATTAATATTGGGGGAATAATATAGGGGGTCCGAAAAGTATGGTTACACTTTCAAAAATTAATTAAAAATAAACAAAAATTTTCACTTACGGTTTTTTACATTATATAAAGAAAAGATTGAAGCCAGTGGTTGAGTGGTAGCATATCGCGCTTCCACACCACAGGCCCGGGGTACAAATTCTGGGCTGGGCAAGGTCGACTCAATCTTTCAGTAGGTTGATAAATGAGTACCAAGCTTTCTTGGGAACTAAACACTGGAAGTTTCACATCAGACTGACCACCTGACCGGAGTCACCTGTTCTCATGCACCTCAGCGCCCAAGATCATGAAAACTGAGATGGGTACAGTAGGCCTTGGTCCTCATGGGCTGTTGCGCCACTGAGTTTAGTTTTAGGTAAAGAAAAGATTAAAGTTTCTATTTGTAGAAATGCAAACTAGATGGTGCAATGTCCACGTTTTACAACATTCTCTTTTTAAAATGGCTTCTCCACAAGAACAAGCACAAATTGAAAAAGGTTTATCGAATTTAAATCTGCAACTCAAGTACAGTGTAAATGGGGCGCCACCACACTAGAGTTTGGAAGTGAGATAAAGTTCCCCGGGCGATGGACGCAAGGAGAATGTCCAATACCGTGACCACCTAGTTCTCAGACATAACACCTTTAGACTTCTACTTGTAAGAATACGTAAAAAATATTGTTCACTAATTTCCAATTTGTAACAATGAATTGAAGAGTAAATAATAGCAGCCATTCAGAATCGTGTCATAAAAACATTCTAAAAAAAAAAACTTTGGTACTTTTTTTTATGGAAGATAAAAAACCGTAAATGAATATCTTTCGGAAAATTGTCCTAATGATTTTAGGAATTTTTCTCACATATAAGTTGTAAATTTTAATGGGAAAAAATACCGCATTTCCCGGCCAGTAAGGCACATTGTGTTCTTCAGATCAGAATATACGAAAAATGCTTGAACAGCATTTTTCCCATTGAAAAATTGAAAAATGCATCAAAATCACCTATTTTATTCATAATACTTTATTCAATGGAAACGAAACTGTTACATTAAAAAAAATTAGCAAATATATGAGTGATTATTCACAGTAGAATCTTTGAAATTTCTCACCACTGCGACTGAAATATTATACGAAATTAATTTCATTTTGGTTGTCACTGCCTTGGCTTTATCATATTCTTAGAACACAATGTCATCTTCACACTTCCTCATCTAGTGCACTGCTAATTTCATTTCTTTTCAGCTTATATGATAGACATCGAGGTCCTTGCATGGGTGGTCCTAACACGGTAGACGAAACTAAAATACATTATTCGACATAGTATTACATGTACGATTTCTTTGGAGAATATTTTTTACAGGTACTATCAAAGAAATGTTTTCATAACTTTCTACTAGTTAAAAACAGTATTATTATCTAAATTTGAAATGAAGATCACCTCTTGATGCAGTAGAAGAAATATTTAAAGGTATTTGTACAGGTGAATCAGCTTTGACCTTGAGTGAGTGAGAGAGCGTTATATTATGCCACGTTATAAGGCAACATGAAGCTATTGGCGACGTCGCCCGCAATTTTGAATTACGGTCAAGAGACGAAGATAACTCCTGAGATGGCATCCCTTCTCCAAATCACCACACCATGTTAAATGGGAGGACTTTGAGTTCAACAGATGTAACCTGTACCAGCCCCCTCTACAAAGCTGGTCTTCGGTGATACCAGGATTCGAACCCGCAACATACCAGCCACGAGTTCATGACCATAACGATAGTTTTAGCCTAGTGGTTATGGTCACGAGCTCGTGACCGTCGTGTCATGAGTTCAAACCTATGGCCACTGAATAGTCATCGTGTAGAGAAGGGCGATGTCCTCCCGTTGGTGTAGTGTAGTAGTTTGAAGAGGTGCCAGCTCAGGTGTCATACTCGTCACCTGACCGAGGCTCAAAATGACGAGTTCTATCACCAATAACCCTCGTGTTGCTTTGTGGTGGGACGTTAATAGCGACCATAACCACGTGCCTAGCGTGGTGGCCGCGGTAGCGGAGTGGTCTAGGCATCAGATCATGGCTAGAGTCCCATGAGTTCGATCCCAGTACCACTAAAGACCCGCCGTGTAGGGGAGCGATGCACGTTAAATCTGCCGAGAGCTCAAACGTCCTACCGTTGGTGTGGTGTGGTAGTTAGGATAGGGGGTGTCAGCTCAGGTGTCATCCACGTCACTTGACCATGGTTCAAAATTACGTGAACCGTCGCCAAAAACCCTCGTGTTGCTAAACAGTGCGACGTTAATATTCACTCACTCACTGTGCCTAGCGTGACCACTCAACTTTGGTCTTAGAAGACGAATAAATAACCAGTGAGACGCAGGCTGATTTCAGGGCACATTTTAGAATTAAAAAAAAAATGTCTCTAACAATGGGGTCGGGAAATAAGTAATGAAAAATGGGAGAGAATAATGAATGGGGATGTAATTTAATTTTTTCCAGTGCTATTTACTGGTCTATGATAAAATAAACTCTGTATTTCCGTTAAAGAACAGTATCCGATCATACACTTACAGGAAAACATCAAATACAGTAGAACGTCGTTTATCTGAACGTTTATTATCCGGAGCGTCAAATTTCCGAACCAAAGTCCGGATACGTTTTCGAACAGTGCAATGCACAACAGTTGTTTCGTGTAAGGCCAAAAGTGACGGGAAAACCCAAGGTGAGTGATATTCGGGGAATTTCAGTTGTGTGATTTGGTAAACATCTGCGCGGAATATTAGGACAGTTTGTTTCCAAGTGAAGTTTATGAGCTCTTTTGTTGAGTTGTGAACTGCTATGACTTCAAATGCAAAACGGAAGTGGAATGTCTTGAACATAGAGACAAAATTTGAAATATTGAACCGTCCATTAAATGCTTACGCGTTTCCTGCGTTAGAGACAGCTATGGAGTGGTACTGTGATATCTTTGAGTTCTTGGATACCTGCGACTTCTCGCGACGGCTGGATAAGCTTCTTTAGCAGAATTGATCACCATATGTGGAAGACATCGGCACTCGTTAATATATTGCGCGGACGTGTCTTGGATAGTCCCGGCAACCTTTGACACTAGAAGAAACCCACTCAACCCACGGCCGGATGTAATGAGAAGAAAAGACGCTGACGGCGGTCAACCCCAAACCCTAGAGAGTGCTCGAGAGAGCAAGGAGTTCACGGTGAACAATCCCCACAAGACTCCTTTCTCCCAAAGCAATAGAAATTAGGACTCTAAAGTAATCCAATTGCACTAAGTTGTAAATTAATGTAAATAATAGCCATGAGTTTATTAAACGTAAATTTTTATTTATCAAATCACGCTACCTCTACTTGTTTCAAACGTCACAGTGCGAACAACATTCAGAGTGCTGTCCTACTCAACTACTGCTGCTCAAGAGAATCAGAGACCTTGCAGCGAAAAAACGAAGGTGTACAATGGTACAGCGAAAAATAAGTGATTATTTTCCACAATAAAGGTAAAACTGCAACATTTTGCACCTATTTTGCTTTTTCTTCAAGCACGTTTCCCGCATGTGACGATTTTCAACATTCGTATAGTGTCCGGTTTCATATATTGCACGAATCGCATTCGATTTTCGGTTATCCGAACAATCGCGTATCCGAACGGTGTCCAGTCCCAATTGATTCGGATAAATGACGTTCTACTGTATGTCGTTGGAGAGTATTCAATATTTTACAAGAGTGGTGAGTTTTCAAGCGTTCATCAAGCACGTTTTCTTGTTTGCTACGCTTTGAGAAGGAAACTGAAATCATCTTTTTATTGAAAATTAATTCGGCTGTGAACTTAAATTCCAATCCCTGAGCGTTCGCTCCAAGTCACTCACGTTACTTTAATTTGGATACTATAACCGAGTGGTTCTAGTCACTCACTCGTGGCTCGCCTTGTCGAGTCGTGGGTTCAAGTCTTAGCACCATTGAAGACCCGCCGTCTAGAGGGACTGATATGCGTTTGTGTCTCGAGGCTCATAAACCTTCCGTTGAAGTGGTGTAGACGGGGGTTGGGGTGACGCAACAGGGTTCAAAATTACGAAATCCATCAGCATTAGCCCTCGAGTTGCTTTAGATTGCGAGGTCATTAAAAATCAAATTAGCCCAGTGGTATAAATCAAGTAAAGGCTCGTTTTAGAAAAATAATTTTCTAAACATTGAATAAAGGATTGCTATGAGCAGTGGCGTACATAGAACTCTCGTATGGGAGGGGGAGTACATTTTAAAAGACATGTAGACGTAAGCGCGAAGAGGTAATCTCTATATGGCAGTGGTCTTCAAATTTTTCTACTCATGGAACTCCTTGAACTTGAAGATGTTTTCACGGAATCCCTAGAAAATTATTTAAAGTAGATCGACATGTTATAGGTATTTATGTAAAATCAATTATAGAAAAACCACTGCATTTATAATTTTAAAAAATTTAATCTAATTTTATAACATAATTTACTCAATTGTAATATTAATTTGTGATCCAAGTGTCACCAACCCATGCATTATATTTATTAGCCTCTGGCGTAGCTAGTCATGACTGGGCTTTGTATCAAAATTCCTTAGGGACTTTTTTCTGGATCCCTTAATATTTTACGATTTTTTGCTTGCGCATTTTGGAGCCCCTGTAACTTGAGAGCCCCATATCATTGATACGGTGGTAACTATGCTCCTGATAGTGACTGTGATCTGAATGGCATTTAAATGTTTATAGCTGTGTGTGAAAACTGGGTATTTTACATGAGAATTCCCAACAGAACATTCTGGAGCTGTTCTTACTTAAATTTAGATTTTAACATAGAATATGTTGATATGTTGCTTCCTTTTCTTTATTACAGGTGGTCCCCCCCCCACACACAAATGCATATAGGTGTTTTTCCCATTAGAAAACTATTTAGTTTTGCAAGACATTGTGCTAACTAATGAGTATAAAATTACCTTGTGGAACCAAGATAGTAAACATTAGAATACTCACAATCTAGTAGGAAGTATGTCGTGAATTATATCCTCCCCTCAGATTATCATCTTCCCGTCTACGATTAAATGTTTCTGAACGTGTAGGCGGATTTGAATAATCATGAGACATCATTGCAATCACTATATTTATTGATGCTTATTAATCACCGATGGATATAATATCACAATTCAAATTTAAAAGAAATAAAACACAGTGGAGTATGAGAAGGAGTTACTACTAGCGAAACTACGGAATCGCGACTGAATCCACGAAAGATCAAACACGTACAATTACTGCTAAAACACGTACACGTATTCACAATATTCTAAATCACTAACCTTATCTTTTTAACATCGGCTGTTCCGTCGTGATGATGAATTCCTTATTGACTGGATCGGATAATGGAGACGGATCCACACTCGGTAATACGGGATCTTTTCCAATTTCAATCTACTGCTCTCCGGCGTAGCTCGTCACGTAACTGCTATCTACTAATGTCAACAACTGCGTGTTGATCTACCGACGCTTCAATTCATTTGACTTCACTCTTCTAACTCTTCCGTTTACTTTTTTTGTTAACTCGCGAAACCCGAACTTATATAATATATCTCATTTGCATAAATCACGCTTTGGCTCCCGGTGGAGATTGGTTGAAATAAATAACATACTTTAAGGAAATATTGAGGAGGTTAGTGGAGACCGTATAGATCCGTCACAAGTATATATATAAAGATAAAACATTTCGATATTCTCTTTTATATATAATAATAGTTTAAAAAGTTTTTCAAAATAAAGGTATTATATTTAATTAAAATTTTCGGTTTTAATGAATAGGATGAGAATTAAACACTTGTAATTATACAAACTTCAGAGGACGTGAATCCATTGTGCATACATATTTGTAAGTTTCTTTTCGATTTTTTTATTGTGACTCGTGGAACCCTAGGGTTCCATGGAACACAGTTTGAAGACCACTGCTCTATGGTTAGAAACTTGTTGGTCTGGGAGGGGCGAACCCCAAACCTTCCTCTTGTGTACACCACTGAGTGTGAGAGTCACTAATAAACCAACATGATGTTGGGAATGTATGAATTCGTTTTGATAATTCAGCTATCGCATGTTATCTGGTGTTTATGTAAGTTTATAATATTTGCACTATTGAGACATTCAGTGAATTTTGCAACTTTCTACAAATAAAATCAAGAGAATAATGTAAGCAGGAGATTAATATATCATATTAGTATATATTGAGCACTCAATTTCCAATTATAAAGCACAAATAGATCATATATGTATGTAATATCGGAGGTTTGAACTCAGTACCTTCCGATTCGTAAGCGCGTAACTTACCACTAGACAAAAGTGATCACTCCTGTCCGGAGGCTGTTACTGGCTTATTTAGATTCCGCCACAGTAACATATACAGGGTGTCCCAAAACGACCGCATAAACTCTGCACAGCTAGATTCCTCGTTGGGAGTACATAAAAAATGCCCAAAGAAGCGTTCCTGTACAATGCATAGTTTACGAGAAAAATACGAAAAACAAAGTATGATGTCACTTCCGGTGCAAGAAAAAACACTTTATTAAACATATTTACAGCAGTATATGCACAATTTAAGGCAGACGTTCAAAGTGTCCGCCGTGCATGTCGAGGCAGGCTTCAGCACGCCGTGGAATGGCTGTCATCACACGTCGCAGCACCACGGGGACTACCGAAGTACAAGCAGCCAAGTCCCTTTGTGTTGTCACAACGTCTCGATACACCAGTTCCATGATGATGATGAATGCCCAGAGGAACCGAGCTCATCAGAAGAGGGTTTAGAGCTACAACCGATCCCTCGGGAAACAACCACCCTCACATCCAGAATTTATTGTAAAAAAAAAATAATAAATAAAAAAAACAAAAAACAAAAATCAAAGTTTACATTTTAAACAATTCCTACTTTTTTACAAATACAAAAGAAATAATAAAAATATACAAAACAAATGCACGATAAAAACAAAAACAAAAAAAAGACAGAAAACAGGAAGCATAAATAATTACACTAAAAAAAATAGTTTCTTTGGAATCACAAATTTCCAGTTGATGACACACCCCTTCCTGTTGATATTTTCCCGCCATTTGGTTCTTCAGTTTTCAGAAAAAGGAAATGATTCCTCAAAAGGAGGATTACTTTTTTTTTCCAAATCTCCTCCCCAATTTTTTTTTTTTTTAAAGAAACATAAAAGAAGATAGCAGGGGTTAAAAATAAATAAATAAAGAGAGAAAGGGCGGGGGTAGATTATTGGATTTTATTGGAGATATCATTTTTTGCAACAAAAATTAATAAAATAAAATAAAAATAAAAAAAACAGGAAATTAACCTGAAAGTATACTAATATTGTAAACCAAGAGTTAAACCAGGAAGCTGCAAATAATTGTGAAATATAAATAGGGCTTAGAGATATAAAGAGGAAAAAAAAGAGGGTGAGAAAAGGAAAAAAAAAGACAGGAAACGTTTGTGGAAGAGGAGGGGGAAAAACCGCTTGTGTGTGACCACAAAGGAGTACCGACCAAACCCCCTAAGGAATCTGATCCCGGACTGTAGAGGCAATTTTAATACATGATTTTAGTTTAGAGTGAATGGAGGGATTTTTGACGATAGATTGGAACCAGGCCTTTTTAGCATTTTGAAATGGGAGACTAAATGGAAATCTTTAGTCAGAGGACAGGCGAAAACATAATGGTCAGCGTCCCCCACAGAACCACAAAGACAGTTGGGAGTAGCTTTTAATTTGAAACGATGCAAATAAGAAACAAATGGGCCATGGTTTGTTAAGAATTGGGTAACGTAACTGGAATGGGGATTAATATCTAAACTGGGTTTGGGAAAGAAGGATTTGACTCTTAAGCCAGTATCAGAGTTTGACCACCAACTCTCCCAGTCCTCAATTAATTTGTTTTGAAGGATTTTGATGACATAAGAGCGAGGGGCGGGGACACTCACCTCAACACCATTAGTAGTAGCGACTTTAGCAAAATGATCTGCAATATCATTAAAAAAATTATTATTATGAGCCTTAACCCAGAAAATATTATAAAAGTTGCGGTACATAGAGAGTTTATTCTTAATTAAATTAAGATAGAGGCAGATTTATTGTTAGGACTTTTAAGGAAAAGAATGGAAGATAAACTATCAGTGTAAATATTAATTTTAACATTTTTAGCAACCGCCCATAGGACGGAAAAGCCAATTGCAGACAGTTCCGCCTGGAAAACAGTATTGTAGGGTTTTAATTTAAAAGAATAGGTCCCAAAAAGGGACCCCCGATAAAAAATGCACACTGCAAACCCGGTCTCAGTTCCAATTTTAGATCCGTCGGTGTACACCTCCCACTCATTAGGCCCCTGTATTTGATTAAAAAGAATAATTCTATTATGAGCTTTCACAGAGTGGAGAGAAATAAAATTTTCAATGGAATGACAATCAATAATATTATTAAATCCAGGGTTTCGAAGTTTCCAGATTTGGTATTTAAGAAAAGCTTTATTAACAGAAAGGTGAATTGGGGAGCACCAGAAATGATTTGTAAGGCGTTGGTGGGTGAGGTCCTAAAACCCCTCGTGATTTTTAAAAGGTAAATTCTTAGAATAGCGTTAAGTTTTTGGATATGACGAGAAGTTAGCGAGCCACCCCAAATCCCCGCACCATAAATAATGATGGGTTCAATCACAGTAAAATACCACAATTAAAAATTTTTAAAGTTAGAATTCGAAAACAAAATTCTATTAAACTGAAGAGACAGTTTATAAATTCTCTCTTTTAAAAAGTCAATATGAGGGAGCCAAGAGAGCCGGTTGTCAATAATAAGCCCAAGATATTTAATAGAGTTGACTACTTTAATAGTAACATTATTGATTTTAAAGATAAGTTTCCTGCGAAACACAGTACCACCACGGGCTGTACACCTGAATGCAACCGAGTAAGTTTTTTCAGGGAAAATAACAAGTTTAAGATTTGTGAGCTTATTGGAGGTTTGATCAAGAATTGAATTAGTTTCAATTTCCAAAGTCCTTCGGGCCTTGCCCGTGGTGACAACAGCAAGGTCGTCTGCAAAAGCTTGAATTAAATATTTATCCGAGTTAAGGCCTAAGACAGGATTGAAGTAAATATTCCACAATGTTGGGGCAAGAACGGAACCCTGAGGACAGCCTTGATTAATTGGATGTTTAATCGAAAAATTAGAATTACAAAAAACAACAAACCGATTAACCAAATAGGAATAAATAAATTTTTGAAAAAAAAAGTGGGATATTGTAGTTGTGGAAAATCTGAAATAAGATCGGCCAATTTATATTGTCAAACGCACTTTTAATGTCAATAAGGACTAAAGAGGTGTGGCCAGAAACCCTGTTAGTTTTATATATATATAATGTTAGTAATTAAATTATTAATGGCATCCTCGCAGCTGCAGTTCTCTCTAAAGCCAAATTGATTTTTGTGTATAATGTTATGATTAGTTAACCAAGTGTGAAACCTATTAGCAAAAATACGTTCAATAATTTTCCCTAGGGTAGGTAACAAACAGATAGGCCGATACGAATTGAATGAGGATGGGTCTTTACCAGGTTTTAATAAGAGCTTCAATTTAGAATTTTTTAAGATATTAGGGAAATAAGAAAACTTAAAACAAAGATTAATTATTTTTATAATAACATGCGGATAGTTAGAATAAATTATTTTCCAAATATTATAATCAATATGATCGAGCCCAGGGGCTTTGCCAGCCTTTAACTTCCGGAAAACAATCTCCACCTCCTCAGGGATGATATCTTCGGGTAGTAAACTATTATCAAAGTCATTGGCAAAGGAGGGAAAAGAGGGGAAAAGAGTACATAAAAGTTTTTTCAATTTTCTGTTTTGGAGTTGCATTAGGCGAGTCTGGGAGAGAAATCTCTATAGCATTGATATTAATATCCTTACCAAAAGCGACTTTAAAATTTAAACCATATCTTTCAGTATTGAACCGGCAGTTATTCTCCCAGGCTTCCCGTTTCGTTTGAATAATCAGTTTTTTTATAGTAAGATTTTTGCTTTTTATATAAAATTTTAAAGTCTCTATCTCACTGATAGAAAAATTATTTCTTATTAAATACTGTAATTTTCTTTTAAAGGCATTAGTTTTATTCCTATTGATTTTTAAGTTAGAATTCCACTAGGTAAAGGTCCGAGCAGGAAGGACCCGCCGCTTACGGAAAGATCTAAAAGCAGACGACCTTACGTGATGGATAAAAACACTTATAAATTCCTCCAGCTGATCAATATTACATATAGTATCTACCCTATTGTTCATTTCATCGTAATGAACTTTAAAAAGGTTAAGAAATTTTCGAGACCCATATTTGGTTTTAAGATAAAAGTCGGAGACTGGTAGATCACCACGGAGCTGCACACCAATAAAACGGTGGTCACTAAGAGATTCTTGGCCGAGAACCTCCCATTTATTTATTAAATTGTAGATGTTATTAGAGATAAGAGTGATATCTGGATTCCCTGTACCGGAGTGAGCCTCAAAAGTGGGTCCCAACTCCGGAATATTACAGATATGGAGATTGTTCTGTAAGATCAAATCAATTAATAAGTCCCCACGAGCATCAGTATAATTGTAACCCTAGATTGGGGATCTCGCATTGAAATCTCCGATCAAAAGACAGTTTTGTTCTATACAATTGTAAATTAAAAGTTCATCCATTAGACCATTGAAATCATCACGAGGGGGAGAGTAGATATTGATAAGAAGAATAGAAGAGTTTTTAAAATTGAAAGACACAGCAATGGTAGATTTAGTTTTATTAATGAAATCTGGAGAAACTACCCTATTAAGGCAGATAGTGAGACACCTATTATCTAAAGAGAAAAATTGAGTGGACCCTCGAGGGGGGGTTCAGAGGCTTATTATAGTTAATATAAGGGTCTTGAATCAATAAAATATCAAAGCCAAGATCCGCTGCCACCACGAAGGCCTGAAGGTGCGCGGCCCGCGAATGATTTACATTTAATTGCAAAATATAAATAGCAGGATCAGCCATACCCTAAGCCGAGGCTAATCAGGAAATATTGAGAAAAAACAACACGGAGAATGCAAGTGGTTCAGCAGTGATAAAGATAGCGGTGCGCCCAGTAATGAATGTAATAAAGAAGAGGCGGAAAAAAAATATTCCCCAAAATTTACCTTGCAAGAAATTTTGAATAAGAAAATGAATAGAATACAAATAAAATCAAAAATATAAACATAATAAAACGCATAAAAGTATGCCTTGATTAAATATAAATCAAATGTGAAAATAATTGGTGGATCAGAAAAATTCAAGAACATGTATAAGCATGATATATCAAAATAAAAAATATACACAGAATTAAAACACAAAGATACATATATAATATACAAAAATGATAGGGGGAAATTATAAGCATAATATACAACTAAAAAAACAACAACATGAAATGAAGTTGTACAAGTAATTCCAATATGCTGATAAATAAATAAATAATAATAATAAAAATAAACCTGGATCATATAAATAGTATAGCAGGGTACGAAAAAATAGAAGTTAAAAGTAAGTGAGAGATTAACGTCCGTAATCGGTGCGATCTATTGTACGTTTTCTAAATTGGATTAAGACAGGGCAATTTTTATCACGGCATCCGTGATTTTCTGGAAAGCCTGATCGAAATCTGGCATTCTGGGTTGTGCAATTTATGCACCGAGGATTGCAAGAGGTTCGATCGTGGTCATCCGTAGAGCTGCATCTGATGCAAGCTTTAGTATTAGAGGCAGTGATTTCTTGTGTGGCCCAAGGAACCACAAGTAGAGCATTGCATGACAGATATAAATGTTTCGATTCTAACTCTTTCAAAGTTTAGATACATGTGGCCATGATCTTTGATAACGGGGTAGAGAGAGATAAGGACTTA